>NW_026474600.1:0-10253 GCF_026875155.1 Cherax quadricarinatus
CCTAAATTTTTTTGAAAAAAATAAATTTTTCATCTTTTTTTCCCTTTTTTGCTAAAAATTTTTAGTTCGTGCCCTGAGCCCCTTTTTTGCCCGTCCCTAATTTTTAATTTTTAACTGTAAAAGGGCACAAAAAGCCTTTCACTACCTTATTTTTAAGACCTAAATGTTAAAGGTCGGGGGTCCCAAGAGGTCTGGTATGTTTTGTTAGAGTTTTTTCTGAGGGAAAGGGTGTGGTGTGTGAAACAAACAATTCCACGGGGGGGGTTTAAAACCCCGCGATTCAAACCCGCGGGTTTTCCCCAAACCGTGGTGGGTTTGTTGCAATCGTGTCATTACGATTTCGGGGTTCGTGTGTGTGTGTGTGTGGGTGTGTGGTGTCTCCCTGGAACTTTCGAATTTTTAGTAAAGTATTTCAAGATTTGTTTAAGAAAAAAGCGCACGGGCCCCTTTAGCACAAATCCAAAAAATCTCTTCAAAAACAGAGAGGAGTTTTCAGTTCAGAACATTCTCTGTAATTTATTACTTCATTGTTTTTAAACCCCACCCGTCCCTTCATAGAACAAACTTGCTTTTCACATACATCCCATACAACAACACCACACATACACCCCATCTACGTTAATGGTCCCAACAAATAAAATGTATTTTAAAGGATTTTGAAATATATTAGATCCTTCTTGAAGTATGTAACAAAAACAAGTATTCCACACCTGAGAAAATGTATAAATAAAGTGGAAAAAGGCAGAGTATTTAATGAAATTAGTTTCCAGAAAAACTTGGTTAAAATAGCCATGATAAAGTTTAAAAACGAAATTAAATCTAACTAAAACATGGGGACAGTTTGGAGCGGAAACGAGATTTAAGATTTTTTTTCTTAAGTTCCTGAGGTGGTTTTTCGGGGGAAAAAGGAATATCTCTACAAAAGAAAAAGGTGGAGGGTTTCCTTGATAAAATTTTCAAAGCAGTTACGTTTTAGAAAACCCCAACGAGGTTTAAAAGGGTGACTCTGGCAAGTGGCGGGTCTGAAGGGCGGGGCCTAGAAGCTAACACTCAAAACCCCAACAACCATATAATAGGTTAACCGCCATGATACCCCTGCCATTTCTGTTTATTATTTGATGTTTTTTTGGGTTTTTGCGTAATCCCGTGGTCCCCCTGTTCTATATCCCACCCCCTCTACTAAAGACGTAAAAAGAAATTACGAAGCACCCAAACACCCATTCAAAAAAAAAATAAAAATTATTTTTATTTTCCAAAAAAAAAAACACAAAAAAAAACCCCCCCCCCCCCCCCCCCCCATATGATCCATTGTGGATTTTGTGCAGATGAAAGCTTATACATTTATTTGGTTTTTGATAAGTGTGTTAGTATTTTGTGCATATGTATTGATTGGGAATATGTTCTGTATCTTTTTTGTATGCATTATTATTGTACTGTATGCATTTGATGTACAAAGTTTACATGACCACCAAAACATATCCCATTTCCATACCACCCCACCCAACACCAACCCAAACCCCTCACATGCTGTGGATATATATGAATCTATAACCCACAAAAACATCAGTCAATGTTCTGTGATACCTCAATAGTACAATGAACTGGGTACCGCGATCTCACAGGAATTAAAATTTCGTTAAGGTCTATATAAAATTTAGTACAAACCCTGCTCATGTCAATTGTCTACAAAAAAAATTTTAAAAAGAGTTTAAAAAAGTGAAGCCATTGAAAAAGCCGTTTGAAATTTAAAAAAAACCCCCTTGATGGTTGACATCCCGGAGCTGAGGGACGACCTCCGGCATCAGGTGCCCTAATTTTAAAAAGTTCTCTCACTTCAGGAAAATTTAAAAAAGCTAAAAAAAGGAAAATTTTTTTACTTTTCGTTTTTTTTTTCTTATTTGCAGCTCCAGTTGTTTTGAAAATTTTCTGAATCCCGTAAAATTATTTTGTTTGGAGTTTTTAAAAAAAATTTTGAAAAAAATTTGCCAAAATTTTGACAGTTACACCATTACAACTCAAAATTTTAAAAAAAAAAATTTTTTTAATGTTTCAGGAACGTTTTTCACTGATCAAAAGAGGTGTTCTTACTTTTTTTTTTTTTTTTTTTTTTTTTTTTTTAAAAAAACACAATACACATCATCATTTTATGCCATATTAGGGTTTCATAAACAAAAAGAAACGTGTCCTTTTAAAAAATAAAAACAAAAAAATTCCCTTCCCTTTCCCCGCACTAAACTTTTAATAAGAAAAAAACGTTCAACGTAAATGCTTTATTCCCCTCCAAAATGCCCAACCCCCAAAACAAAAAATGTAACTAAAAAAAGCCCAACCTGAACATACAGGGGGGGTTTTTTATATTAAAAAATACAGCCAGTAAAATTTTAAAAAAAAGGCAATTTAACCTAAGAATTCACACTTATTTTTAAATTTTAAAAGAAACTTTATAAACAAAGAATTTCATATAATCCAAATTTGTTGCACACTCATTATTTTTTGTATTTTAAACTTTATACACAAAGAATAATATAAACACCTCAAAAAAATTTCAAAAATAAAGGTGACAAAAAGCCATTTTACACTTTACCCCAGAGAAACTAAAAACATATAAAAAAAAAAAATACCCTCAGTTTCATAGCCCATTATTTTTGGTGTTAACAATGCTTTTAGTGTTCAATGTTGATTGTCTCACTTTTCAAAAATCATTTTCCTTATTAAAACTATGACATCAATGACTCTTTTTCTTTCAAAAACATGGTTAAACTAAAACACACACACAAGAAAAATTCCAATTAAACCCCCTTGAATGAAACCCTCCCTCAACTCTTGACAATCCCACCACTTTCAAACCTTCATTATGGTCATAATTTGCTCTAGAAAAGGAAAATGGTCCCTTAGTACTTAAGTAGCCAAATTACTGAGTCCCCTTACCGTTATATTTCTATATGCCTCCGGGAACGCAGTCGCCCACCTGTTACCATAAATGAATTTATTTCTGCATACTGTGCGATAAATTCCTGCCGCAATTGCCCTTACCCTAATCCCCCCGCCTTTTTCCTTCAAGCCTCAGGAATAAAACAAGAAATCTGTCACAATGTACAAAATGGCTCTTTTTACAACCTCAGACACCACCCTTACCTCTAAAGTTAGGGCACGCAGGAGTTCTACATTGCCCCCACCCATTAACTTGAAGACTCTAGCCAGCCACACCCGTACCTGCCCCAACTCCCTACAAAAATACACACAGTTCGTCACAACCATTGAGAAGTGAGGACGTGCGCTGCTCATTTACCAACATGGCGTCAGAGCTACAGGCGCTAAACATTTTTGGGGTTGATTTGACCCGGGGGCTGTAAATGGAGCCACATGGACTTGTTACTCCCGGGCGATTCCGGAAAACCTACGGTACGCAAATGAGGAATTTTGGTGTAGCACTCAATGGACGAAGGATCTTCGTTAAAATGACGTCGCAAATTTTTTATGAAGCGGTGGTGGATCTAAAAGAACCATTATAGCCGTAAATTCAGCTGTACAAGTCACATGTTTTAAACAGACATACAATGGGTTAAAAAAAGGGAAATGTCCCTTTTTTGGGGGCAATAAAATTTGTTAAAAAAAAAAACGTAATTTGGTACGGTTCAAGGCCTCTGGGGGTCGGGGGTGGCCGCTGCCTTTCTGGAATTTTGGGGAGGAACATATTCATAAAAATGACCTTACGCCCCCCATACCGTCCTATTTTATTTTGCAAGCATTCGAATCAAGTATATTAACATATGCGGGGGCAACGCGACGTGTCGCTGTGTGGATCGTATGACCACATAGCGGCACGTGGGTAAGCGTCGTGGGAATCTCCAAATATCCAACAGCAAAACCCGGAAGAGGTCGAGGAAGGGGAGGAGAGAACATCTTAGCTCACCCTTCCGCAACGGAATTTGGAGGAAGGGGTAAAAAAGCGAGAAATCTTGGAGGATAAAAAACAGCGAGAAAAATCACCATCACTGGATATAAAAAAGTATTTGAAGAGACTCTGCCCCCCTTGGGGACGAGGTTAGCGGCTTTTTAGTGAAGGCACTGGATGATTTTTAGACGAGCATTCAACCGTGTGGGGGAACCCAGGTCAAATTTGGGATCGGTTGAGCTCATGGGGGGCGCGGGAAAAGCATTGAGTTGGGGTGTCCAGGTATGATGGTAAATATACAAAGTGGGGGTGCTCATGAAGTACTAAAGAAACCCCAATGCAGGGGGGGGGGTGGGGACGCGAAAGGAACTGCGACCCCACCGCTCAACGACGTCTTACTCCCCCCAAAGGCCAGGAAAAAGTCTTGGGCGGATGTACAGAGAAAGGGAACAGTGAACCCACAAACAAGATTTATAAAGGTGTTTTCCCAAAAAAGGGGGAGGGGATAGAGGTTTTGAAAAAAATTAAATGAAAAGCTATACCTAAAACCCAAAAGGGAAAATCCTTTAAATTTGATTTTAAGGTTTTGCTAAAAATTAAGGGTTTTGAGATCTGAGCGGAACAAAAGGGTTTAATAAAATTTTTGGTGCGTCTAGATTGGATGTGGATTTATCCAAAACACAATTACAAAATTTGGGATATGATTTAAATTTAATGGTTACGATGTGAAAAAGGGAAAATATGCGACGGGGTTAAAAGGAGGCGTCGCCTTCTGGTAAAGGAAAATAGCCCGTTTGTGTACGCCATAGAAAAAGGGGGGGGGGGGGAAGTGATTAGGGTGGATGGTTTAGGGGTAGAGTCATATAAGTTTTGTGGGTGTATATGGGCCGGCCCGAGGGAGATGACGACTTAAAACTCTTTTTGTACAAGATGTTTTTAGTATATCATCTAGAGTTTCCCCAAATTAGCGAAATAGGGGGAGACGGGAATTGTGAAAATCGACGAAAAGAGGGGAGCCTCGAGGAGGGGTTTTTTGCTTGGGGTTTGGGGGAATTTATTGACGAGTGTGGGTTTAAGGGAGTGTGGGGGGGGGGTGGCAATGTGGAGCATACTTTCATTAGACGAGATTATGCGGCGAAAATAGATAGAATGTACGTGTTGGCGGTTACAGGCGGAATAATGTGATAAATTGGTTTTTTCGATCAAAAGGGGTTTGTAAGGGAGAATATCGAGGGTGTGCCTAAAAGGGGGGCCCATCATTTTAAAATTAAATGTAAATTATTGAAAGAGAGGAAAGTCGTTTTTTTTTTTGGGGCAATGTGGGAAGCCTTGGGTTGAAGCACCTGGGATGGGGCTTTGGAAATTTGGGTGGAAATGATAGCCAAAAAGCGAATTAAGGAATTTTATTTGTCAGGGGTGAGTTTTAAATCAGTTACAGTATGGTTTCCAACGATTTTTTAAGGGGGGCAGTTGCGGACTCTATGTAAAAAGCGAATGTAATTACCCTGTTACAGAAATTGAACGAATAAAGGAGCCACTACAAATTTACAAAACAAAAAGGTTTGGGGGGGAAAGGTTAAGGGGGAATCGAAGAGGTTTTGGGGGGAATCGGCCGTCGGCGTGTGTGTTGAGGAATCCACAGACGTCGCAAAGCAAGGGAGTTAATGGGTTGAATGTCCGGTAGGAATCGGGGGTTAGAGTGAATAGGTTTTGACGACGACGGGGGGTATAGTGGGTATTTGATTTGGGGTTAAATTAAAAACGCAAAGTGTTGGAAAAGTAAAATGCTTTGCGAAATGGGGTAGGTTTGTGCGTTGTGAGCTGGAGGAGCATGATCGTTTGATGTGGGGGGGCCCGAAAAACGGAGTGTGAGACTTGGGAGGTTTTAAACGGGGGCGCAATTGGGTAAGGCGCCAGGAAAATGGGTTGCCCACGACTTTTATTTTAAAAAAATTGGAACGTTTTAAAGGGGTTTTTTGGTACTTTATTCAAAACATGAAGGGGGATGGGGTTTTAGGGAACAACAAGGTTGCTGGGCGTCCTATTCCTAAAGGCGAGCCATAAGGGTTAAAGATTATCGTGCAATCTCGTTATTAGTGGGGATTAAAATTTTTGGAAGGTTTTTCCAACAGAAAAAAAAAAAGTCCGGGGCAAAGTGTTTGAAAAGGGGACAATTGGGGTCCCGGGCAGGTCTATTTTAAAGGTCAGGAATGATTAGAATTTTTATTGAAAAAAGATAAATTGGGGGGGGGGGTATTGGCATAGATTGGGGCGGCATAAAAGTGGGAAGGGGAACGTTATGGAAGATAATAGATGGCAGGGGTTTGGGGCGGAAATTTTATCAGGGGCCCCAAATTTAAGATCAAGAGGCTTTTTGCGTGTGCAGGTGAATGGGGGGTTGGGAGATCGGATTCAAGGGAAGGGGTTTGCGTCAAGGTTTCCCCTTTCACAAATTTTTTTTTTGCTTGTTTTTAAAAGACCCCTTTTTTTGGGGGAAAAGGGGTTTTTTTGGAAAGAAAAATGGATGGGGTAATGTAAGGGGGTGGGGAAGCGGGTTTTTTTGGGATATGTCGAGACCGACGATTTTGGGAGAGAAAACATGGATTTGATTGGGGAGAAAAAATTTTTAAAGTTTTTTAAAAAACTACTGGCTCTTAAAAATGGGGAAAACAAAGTATTTGAATCTTGGAAAAGGGTCGCGTGGGGGGAATGGTAGCTGAAAAAGGGGAAAGGGTGGACCAAAAAAAGATAGTGGGATCGTTTATGTAAATGATTTCAATCAGCACAACAAATAAATTCCGTCGTACGTTGAAGTGTTCTGAAGCGTCTTAGTGGTTAAAGAGCTGCTAATTTTAAGTTTTTCAACAAAAGGGGGGGAAAAACGAATGGCTATTAAATAGAAACATGGCTGTTACGGGGAATTTCCGAAATCCCTTTTGAATTAAAAAAGGGTTTTCAAAAAAGTGTTTTTTTAGATTCATTTGGGGAACAGGGAGCGAATGGGTTTTAAATAGAGCGGTTGTCCCTCCCTGTTGGCCGGGAGGGTGGGGGCCTTTTGATGTCGAAAAGAGGATAAAAGTATGTATTTAAAAAAAGTTTTAAGCGGGAGTGGGGGGCGAAAAAACGGTCTTCATAGGGGGCATAGGTATGCGACGGTGGTGGGGGGTCTGGGTTTTATGAAGGTGAGCAATTTTTCGGGTCTTCATAAAAGTGAGGGTCACTCACAAATTAAATTGAGAAATCTTATGGGGGGAGAGGACTGTGGTAGCGGCGGAGGAGTTTATCCGGGTTATGGATAATATTTGGGGGCGTTTAAATAAATTGGTTTTAAAACCTAAAGTCAGAGAAGTTAGTATTGATTTTTACATGGAATCTTGCCGTCAGGAATGGTTTTATTCTATAGAAAATTTCGAGAGGATGGGGAATGCAAGGATGTGGAGATTGGGGGACTATTTACATCGGTATATTTTTTCAATTTTATTTAATATAAGGGTTGGATGGGGAGGTTTTAAGGTTGGGGGGGGGGGGGTTTGCAGGGTTTTTAGGGGTTTTAAGTTTAATAAACTGGGGAAAAAAAGGGGTTGAGAATGCGATTGGGTATATGATTACGGATTTTAAAAATACAAAGAGGGGCTAAGAGGGGAGGCGGACGTGCTGCAAAAAATTAATGCGTTGGCAGCAACTTTTTTTTTTGACCAGTGTAGAAAAAAGGGTGTATGGAGGGAGATGGGAGAGGATTTTAGGAGGGTTATCGAAATTTTACCCTTAAAGGGGTTTATGGGATTTTTAAAATGGGAAGGGGTCGACGGGCTATTTTCCTAGACTTGGGTGTGGCAGGAGAGCTGTTTAAAGGATGTATAATTTAGTTTGATTTAGAGGCAATAGGGTTTTTTTTCCCGAGGGTTTTTAGCAACTAAACCCCAGTTATATTTTTGAAAGGGTAGCACTACGATTGCTATTTTTTTCATGTTAAATCTTTCAAGGACTTTATATAAAATTTTCAATGAAACCCCAAAAAGTTTAGGTGCTTTACTGTTTTTTATTCAATTTTAAGTGGAAAAATTTTTTCCTAATAAGCCATTGGTTTTTATTTTATTTATATTTTACTGTTTACGTGTGCTTTTCAGTAATATTATATTACGTAAAATAATTTGCATTATTTTTCTTTGTTTTGTGAATGTAAAAAAATCAATCGTATTTTGTTTTGTTATATTTAATTTTTTTATTGTGACTTTTAGTATTATCCCGTTTCCTTCTTTGAATATAAATACCTAGTATGTTTTAAATCTCGTGATAATCGTTTTGAGTATCGTGGGGCTCCGTTAAGCCCCCTGAGAACTTTGATTTGTCTTGCTCGTGTTGACAGGCAGAAACCTCACCTATATTTCCTGATGTAGTCTCAGAGTGTAATGGTGTGCTTGTGTGTTCATTGTGCGTGTTTGTTTGTTTTTTTTATCCCTTTTTATTGTACAATCTTATAATTTTTAGTGTTTGATGTTTGGTAAAATGTAACCTTGTTAGAAATGTTCTTTAAAAAATAAAACAATTCACTGTAATGTATAGTGTTGTGTGTGAGAGTGTATTATCCGAAATCGGGGTGTTGTGTGTGAGGTAATACCCAATGTAACATACGGTGTGGTGTGTGTGAGTGTTATTACCACGTACGATGGGGTCGTTATTAGGTCTCGGGTTAGTGCGATTTGTGCAGAATCTGTTGTCGTGTATCTTTTAATATATTTTTTGTCATTTGTTTTAAATAAAAAAAAAAAAAAAAAAAAAAAAAAATATACGGTGAAAAAACTGTTTCCGATTCCCCCAATTTCGCATTTCGCCTCCTTTTTCCAAACCCATCACACACAAAGCCTGCTTTGACGCTAAAATCCCCCTTTCAAACCTATAAACTAATCCCTACCCTCGGCATTAAAATAATTTCGGAAAACATGCCAAATCGCCCCAAAAACATACAAAGGGGAACCGCCACCCCTTTTCACACTTTGGGTTTTCCCACCTCTCTACCAACCTTCCCCCCCCTTGGCTTTTTTTCTACCTATTACAACATAACCCTTAACATTCCACATTCCTCAAATCCTTTCCCCCCACCATCGCGACACCCTCATACCCCCCAAAAACCCCCCCGCTTTTACCCCCCCTCCCCTTGAAATTTTTTTTTAACATACATGGCCCTTTACCCTCGGCCCTGCATCAAAAGCCCTACTCCCCCTCTGCCACATTCGCAAACCCCCTCTTTATTACCCTGCTCGTCCAAAACCCCTAAAAACGAAGACTTTCTCTGTATCTCCTTTTATCCCCTTTTTCCCGTAAAGGAACACCACTGCCACGTTCCACACTTTACTATAAACCCAATTTGAATTTTTATTATTGCCCTTTGCTTTTGAGAACATCCTTTCGCCTTGGGGTTCCTAATCCTTTTACAATTTTCTCTCCCCCCAATTTCCCGAATTCCCCGCCTACCTCGCAAAATCTGCCATATAAAAATCCCAAAAATTTTCAGCTGTTCAGTCACATCCCATCCAATTTCACCCCATTCCCCCCCCCCAATCCCTATCTCTAAAATTTCGTTTTAGCCGTTGACACGATCCTTTGACGCCTCCCCCCAAAAAAAACTCAAAAACTTTTCCCACCTTTCGCAAAAATTCGAATCATTTATCGAAATTTTGTGTCATCTACAAACCAACTACCCCTGTGAACCCCTTCCCCCCTCCTGTAAATTGTGCTTCCTCAACCATTCCCAAAAAGGGTTTTTTGCTAAGCAAAAAGAATTTGAGAATGGACACCCCCCGTCCCTCAAACCTTTCCTCCCCTTTTCAACACGCTACCCAACCTAAACCATAAATTTACCCTGAACGTAGCTTCTGCATACAAGGCTTTTAAACCCTTTACTATTTCCCTCCCCAAAAACCCTAAACCTTAAAAATGTCAACCATGTCTCCTATTCACACCGTCATAAGCATTCCCCAATAAGCCCAAAATTTCCCCCCCACCCTTTCAACCCTGAAAAATTCCCTAATCACAGTCCACCCTTACTACACCCGGAATTTCCCCCGACCCTTGTGCACCAAAACCACCTTACCTTTTTAAATTTTTGTTCCCAAAATCTTAGCAAAAATCTTTTAAACTGTACAATTAAAGATATGCCCTGTATGTGGGTCTGTTTCCCCTCGCTTTTTTTTTTTCAAGCACGACCCCACCCTTTCCCCTGTGACGTTCCCAATTTCCCTTTTCCTTTCCCTACAATTCAATTTCATTCTTCCTCAAACCCCTTAGTGGAGAGGACGTGGGGCTGCTGCTGCCCCTGGAGTTGTCTGGTGGCAGATTTTTTTCACCAAAACCCCCTGGG
>NW_026474601.1:0-10688 GCF_026875155.1 Cherax quadricarinatus
TTTTGACAGAAAATTAAGGGACGGGAAAGAGAGAGGGTGGTAGATTGCATTTTTTGGACTGTAAGAAGGCTTTTGACACAGTTCCACACAAGAGATAGTGCAAAAGCTGGGGAGACCATAACGGGAAGCAACTACAAGGGATCAGGGAATACTGTCAGGAAGACAACAGCGAGTCCATGGTACATGCGAGGTGTCAGACTGGGCATCTGTAACGAGCGGGTGCCACAGGGAAAGAGTAGACTCCGAAGTGTCCCTGTTTGCAGATGATGTGAAGTTGATGAGAAGAATTCAATCGGACGAGGACCAGCAGAACTACAAATGGATCTGAATAGGCTGCAGACCTGGCCCACACTGGCTCCTAGTTCAACCCCACCAAGTGAGAGATCATGAAGATTGGGGAAGGCAAAGAAGACCACAGACAGTATACAGTCTAGGCCATAGACTACAAACCTCACTCAAGGGGTGAGTGAGGTTTGTAGTTTGAGGAGCTGCATGTAGCATGCTCTACACGTTTGGATCAAACGTGTAGCGCATGCTACACGCCAAGGTATTGTCCAGTGTGGGTAGATTGGTAAAGCACTGCGTACCTTGTCCTAAGGTTCGTAAGGTTCGAGTCTCCTTCAGCCAGAGATCAGTGTTTGTGTATATTTCGCATGCTCTCGTCGAATTCCTTGCATTGTTCAAATCTCTAGTAAGGCTGATGCATGCAGGGGATGAGATGAAAAGCTGTAAGCCTTCTCCCTGAAAGCTGGCTGCCTTGGATCAAACGTGTAGCGCATGCTGCACGCCAAGGTATTGTACAGTGTGGTAGATGTGTAAAGCACTGCATACCTTGTCCTAAGGTTCGTAGGTTCGAGTCTCCTTCAGCCAGAGATCAGTGTTTATATATTATATATATATATAATATATATATAAATATATATATATATATATATAATATATATATATATATATATATGTGTGTGTGTGTGTGTGTGTGTGTGTGTGTGTACTCGCCTACTGTGATATATATAATATATATATATATAATATAATATATATAATATAAATATATGTGTGTTGTGTGGTGTGTGTGTGTGTGTGTGTGGTGTGTGATGTATGGTTTGAAAACCGACAAGTTGAAGATTGAGACACTATGCAGCATATGGTAATCTTTATTCAGGAAACGTTTCGCCACACAGTGGCTTCATCAGTCCAATACAAAGAGAAGGCGTAAGGAGAGGAGGAGTATGGGGTAATCAGTCCTCGGCCTGGAGTCGATGATGGACTGAACACATCGAACTCCAGGCCGAGGGACTGATTACCCCATACTCCACCTCTCCTTACGCCTTCCTCTTTGTATTTGACTGATGAAGCCACTGTGGGCGAACGTTTCCTGATAAAGATTCCCATGTGCTGCATAAGTGTCTCAATCTTCATATATATGTGTGTGTGTGTGTGTGTGTGTGTGTATAATAATATATATATAATATATATATATATATATATATATATATATATATAATATATATATATATATATATAATGAAATAGGATGGGGTCCACCTCTGTGTAAATTGTGGGACCCATCATAGCCTCGAGAAAGTGATATAAAAGTGGCATATACGGTACATGTTTTACATGTGTACCACCGATTATAAGGCGTAAAATCTCATCCAGCTCTCAGCTAGCTGGGGCGTGTGCCCAAAATACAGCAGGGCATTACCGCTTTGAACAGCCGCACTGAGCCGCTGAACAGAAAACTAGCTGCCCTGGGATACCTAGTTACCCTGATGAGTCTTTTTTCCCAGCTCCTTAAGGAATTTAGATGCATTCTTTCCCCATGAGCCATGGGTCTTGAGCCTATGGGAACAAACATATAGTGATGGCAAGTTCTCCATATTTTCTAGACTTTTGGGACTCCATGAAGCTGGCAGCTTCCCCTCCTTCCTCCCTAGTGTATTGAAGATAGTATCAGCCAAGGTAATGCACATGTATAGTCCCACAACCGCCTGCTTCCCATCTGTCCAGCTTGAAGGGTGATACCATCTGGACGCTTCTGCTGCCATCAGATCTGCATAGCTGGGTGGCTCCCTTACTGCTGGCATTCGACTGTTGTGAGGCTCCTCTTGATAATATATAAACACTAATTTCAGGTCGAAGGAGACTCGAACTACGAGCCTTGGACAAAGGTACGCAGTACTCTACCACCGTACCACACTGGTTCAATACCTTGGCATTTTGGTCCAAGGCAGCCAGCATTCAGGCAGGTGTTTTAGCTTTTCATCTCATCCCTGTGGTAGAGCACTGCGTACCTTTTCCAAGTTTCGTAGATTCGAGTCTCCATCGACCATGTGCTACTCTAATGGTGTATGCCATTTCATGTGAGTAGCAGGTGACATTGTTGGGATCATTTACTGTGGCCTGATGTGGGCTTATTTCACATAAGAAACTCAAAAGTGGATTCTCTGAGGGCGCTAGACAGTCATAAAGTGCTCTCCTACTGTATCTGGAGAGGATCACGGCGCTGTATGATTCTTGTGGGTTTAGCGCTTAATTTATGATCATATGAAGGCGGATCAGTAACCAGATGGAGTGTGGGTGCAAGATTTACCTACTCCTCGGCCAACCCTTCCCTGCTGCACTTGCTAAATCTTATCCATTGCCTAGGGCAAAGCCTTTGGACATATTTGTTGTGCCGCCTGAGCGGTTACTTATTGTATACCCCTACCTGGAGGGCACATACTTTGAACGTTAGCGCAAAAAAATCAAGATTACGGAGGTCGCAATGGGTCTTTGTTAGACCGCACTGGATATATGTTACATACATTCCGTATTTTCTGTGATGAATGCCTCTTATGTTGATTCCAGTGAGTTTTCCTCTGGATGTTCTGTGAAGAGCTAGCCTGCACGATCTATTTTGAGATTGCATGGGATGGGACGATACCAAAATTTTTGCCGATACCGATACTCAGTTTTGGTTCGATACTTATACAATAAAACTCAACGGATACCGGTACCGATACCATCAAAATCAGCCGGCACCAACACTGATACTTAATTTTAGTCCGATACCGATACTACTTATACTGATACAGAACCGATGTTTTGGCACATCCCTAGTTTGGTGAATACATGGCAGACCAACTTATTTTGCGGTTTTCATGTTTATATTCTTATTTGGGTTGCTCTCTTGATTATGGCCTCAGTGTGGCTGCAGCCAGAGATTGACTTCACTCGCCTTCGTTCAATCTAAGGAATCCAGTTTGAGAAACCATCAGTAGTTTACCAGTTTTCCAGTAGTTTACCTGCGGTTTACTAGTGCCTGAGGTGCATCTTCGTAGGTAGTGGATGGGGACCACCTAGGTGTCCTGGTGATAACCTAGGTTTATTTTGTTTCTTGTTTTCAAGGTCGTTACTGACGGGTCAGAGAGCGAGAGTGGTGATAGCTTTGCTGTAATTGCTGGTGGGGACTTACCAAGCAAGTCCTCTGTGCTCATTGTAGAACTCACGCAATCCTCCCTGTTCTCATCCTGGTAGCTGGCTTAGCCGAGTCTCGATTTATGGTGTACTCAGGTTCCTAATGCGCTATGTTTTACGCTGGCCCAGTATGCTTTTATCTACCCTTTGGTTCAAATGATACAGAGGTGGTTAACACTGTTTCCATACATGCACAAGGATGTGGATTTCAGGTGCCGCCCAGGTCATTTGGTGTCCTGGAAATGAACGGGCAAAGTCAGGCTGAAGACTGCTCTAACAAGCCTGCTCTGGGCAGTTGCTGAGGTGGAGGCTGCTATAAACAAACAGTTCCCTTTATACCAGTGATTCACAGGCCACATACATTGATATGCCCTTGGGAAATGGCGGGCTCGGTGGACTCTAAAGACGAGAAGCAAGTTATACAGCCTTCAACAGTACGTAGTGTTTGATCCTCCTCTTTTATCAGATTCGTCACTCTGATATGAATCTCTGTCAGTTGAGGTTAGAGGGGGGTTCATACATCTTGCTCATAGATACATGGAAATGCTGGTGCTTCCTATCCCCTATGTGTAGCTTGTGGCGTGCGGCTGACTGTGAAACATGTTTTAACTGTTTCCCCAGCTTAGGATTTTAGTATACATTAGAATGTAGTTCTCATTCCCTGTACATTAAAGCATGTAAGATGCTGGAAAGCAGAATGGGAGTCCGTGTCAAGGTCAAGATGTTGCTGGTACTGTTAATCCATTCTCTTGAATGCGCAGTAACTCATCTAATGACCATGTAACCTGTTTCTGCACTACAAATAGTATATTGATATAGTAATTGATCATTTTGTTATATTATACATTGTTATGCTACAAATTTGTACAATTATAATGCCTCTTAATTGAAAGGTTCAAATTTTCATTTTTTAAAATACTCATTTGTACTTCATGTTGTATTTTGTTTACTGTAATTTTTACCACTGAATATATCATTGCTTAGTTAATCTTAAGTTAATTTTAAGCTGCCCATAATGCTCTACATACAAGGGCTTTTGGCATGTACACCCAACTATAATTCCTTGTGCAACTATGTATCATGTCCAAATAAAGTATTGTATTGTATGATATAGTCCTGGCTGGATTATCACCATTATCTCAACCTGAAGTACTGAACAGCGTTCAGGGTGCCTTCATTCCCTTTATTGTCCATTGGGATGGATTCCAGCTGATGCACACTTGTTGCTAGGATCCAGTGAACCACCAGTAACATGTACTGTTTATTAATAGTGGTATTACACTAGCTCACCCGAATAAGTACGTCATGAGATGCTATATCTTAAGTTTCCCATACCATTTAAAATAAAGAAAGTCTTATATATGTGATGTGTTGCTAGCCCAGAAAACACATGCTGCTGCTGTAAAGCTTTGCGTGCTGTTGAAGCTAACTTGAAACTTATAGAAGAATTACTTCAGTGACACATAATTTGTATAATATTTTATCTAGTGATACATTAAAGGCCATGTAGGGATATATTAAAGGCCATCAAATGCAATAAACAAGATTAATTTGACATGAAAAGTTCAATGAACACAAATGTACAAACTATATTTTTGTCAATTAAGTAAAAAATTGAACACAGGGAACGTTAAAGACCGAGGAGCATGTTAAACACAATACTTAACATGTGTCTGACTGACACAGTATCCTTTATTGGTTCGTCAAGGTATCCCTGTTTTTATTGTAATCATAACTAAGCTCTAAACCCATAAGGTCACACAGTGCTGAGGAGGGCGCTAACGAATATTTTGACTTTTCTTTGTTCAATTTCAATGAAATTTTTACACTGATTTAAGCAGCATTTGAAACCTACACACTGTGTTTGTAGTGACTTTTTACCTTAAAAGTTAGATAGAAAAAAAATAGTGAAAAATCAATAAAAACACAGCAGTAAAAAAATATCACAAATCCCCTGTACATGGTAGTAGAACCATCATTGTGCTCAATAATGTGTGGAAAATCATGAACTCTCCTATTAATACTTTTCGAAAAAAGGAAAATAATGTCAACTTATTCCCGAGTTATTCATATTTTGTTTTTCTGTAAAACTCTATGGTCATGGCATGCCAAATCTCAGCATGTTGCAAATGTTGACAGCTCACTGGCAACTGAGCCGCTATCACTCCCTGCACTTGACTGGAGTCCTCAGAGAAGTTTGCAATGTACTGTATTTACAATGAAACAATCGTAAAAACTGTAATTTTTGAAGTAGAAAAAATGAAAAAAAAAAAAAAAAAAAAAAAAAACACTAATTGGCATCATGTCTTTTTGATGAAAGCAAGAACAGAAAAGTTACATTTTTGGAAAAACATACTTAGAAATATGATAGAAACTAGCTGATTACATCAATATGTTGCCAGAACTATGCACTATTTTTGGCAAGAAAACATTTCTTTCCATAACTTTTCATTTTTTTTTTTATCATTCCTAGAACTGTGTTTCCCTTCTTGAATGTTATCCCTGGCAGAGGTGCAGGCAGGACAGTTGTCTCACCTGACTCATACACTCAGACCATGAATGGTGGACAGTATCCACAAGATGAAAATAATAATCCACATGTGCAACATTTGAGTATCTTTAATTTGTAGATGTTTTGGCCATCCAGTGCCTTATCAGTACAACACAAGGACGTAATGTGAAGACTGGAAGATAAGGTAATCATGATGAGCCTAGCAGTAGGCGATGAGCACCGTAGTGCTCATCGTTGTAATAACTAGTGATGAGCACTATAGTGCTCATTGTTGTAATAACCAGTGATGAGCCTAGCATAGGTGATGAGCACCATAGTGCTCATCGTTTGTAATAACCAGTGATGAGCACTGTAGTGCTCATTGTTGAAATAACCGTGAGAGTTGTAGCAGTAGGTGATGAGCACCGTAGTGCTCGTCGTTGTAATAACCAGTGATGAGCCTAGCAGTAGGTGATGACACTGCAGTGCTCATCATTATAATAACCAATGATGAGTGTAGCTGGTGTTTACCTGATTACTCGACTCATTCAGACTTCGTTAATTTTCAAGAGATAGTGATCAAGAGAGTGAGTGAGAGAGAGAGAGTGTGTGTGCGTGCACGTGCATGCTTGTGTGTACTCACCTCTCACCTTATTGTGGTTGCAGGGGTTGACACTAAGCTCCTGGCCCCCACCTCTTCACTGACCGCTACTGGGTCCTCCCTCTCCCTGCTCCATGGCCTTTATCATACCTTGCCTTAAAACTATGTATGGTTCCTGCCTCCACATCGCTTGCCAGACTATTTCACTTCTAACAACTCTGTGTCTGAAGAAATACTTCCTAACATCCCTTTGACTCATCTGAGTCTTCAACTTCCAGTTGTGACCCCTTGTTTCTGTGTCCCCTCTGAAACATCCTGTCTCTGTCCACCTTGTCTATTCCATGCAGTATTTTGTATCTCGTTTATCATGTCTCCCCTAACCCTCCTGTCCTCCAGTGGCATTAGACAGATTTCCCTTAACCTTTCTTCATAGGACATCCCCCTTAGCTCTGAACCAGCCTTGTTGCAAACCTTTGCACTTTCTCTAATTTCTTAATTTCTTGACGTGTTTGACCAGGTGTGGGTTCCAAATTGTGCTGTGTACTCCAGTATGGGCCTGACGTACACAGTGTATAGATCTTGAACGATTCCTTACTCAGTACCGGAACGCTATTCTCAGTTTGCCAGGTGCCCATATGCCACAGCAGTTATCTGGTTAATGTGTGCTTCTGGCAATGTACTCGGTATTATACTCACCCTAGATCTTTCTCATTGAATGAGGTTTGCAGTCTTTGACCACCTAGCCTATACAGTGGAACCTCAAATATCGAACTTAATTCATTCCAGGAGTTAGTTCTAAATTCGAAAAGTCTGAAAAGCGAAGCAATATTTCCCATAAGAAATAATGGAAATAAAATTAATTCGTTCCAGAACCCAAAAATATTCACAAAAAAAACCATTTTATAGAGATTAATTATAGTTTTATATACACACAAAAATATAGTGTCAATTGTGTATTAATAAATTTAAATAAACATAAAATAACATTTTACTTACCTTTATTGAAGATTGGTGATGGCATCTGGAAGATAGGGAGGAGAGAGGGAGTTATGGTTAGTGTTTGGAAGGAGAATCCCCCTCCATGAGGACTTCAGGTATCAGAGCCCTCTGGGGTTACTTCCCTCCTCTGTCTTTTAATGCCACCAAGACCAGCTTGAGAGTCACTGGACCCCTGTCTCACAAAAATAACTGTCCACAGTCCTCTGTTTCTGGCGCCTCTTTAAGATTTCCCTAAAATGGGACATGGTTGTGTCACTGAACTTGTTACAAAGATGGCTTGTTTCAGCTTGCTCAGGGTGGTACTTCTCCACAAACATTTGGACATCATTCCACTTCTGTATTATTTTCTTCTTCACATCTATGGTGTTTCTCACTTT
Organism: Cherax quadricarinatus; assembly: GCF_026875155.1. NCBI lineage: Eukaryota > Metazoa > Arthropoda > Malacostraca > Decapoda > Parastacidae > Cherax > Cherax quadricarinatus. The sequence goes on from NW_026474601.1 coordinate 7,928, forward strand.
CTTTACCACAGGGGTACCACTAGCAAGTTTCTTTTGGCCCATTGTAGCTTATTTCACAGTCCCACAAGCACTAAACAGAATGAAATAATCGTAAAATGTTTGAATGAGAGCGCAGGTTAGTGTTCACTCAAGCATCAATAAAACCAGACTTGCTCACGGTGCCTGCTTGGGGACACAGACAGAGCGGGCTGCCAGACAGGTCTGGTACCCGGCGGTTCGAAAATAGGGGCGAGTTCGATAATAAGGACAAAGTTGGTTCGAAAAAGGGTTCTGTTTTCAAAGAGTTTGATAAGCAATACATTCGAAATTTGAGGATCCACTGTACTCTGTCTGTGGTCTTCTTTGCCCTTCTCTGATCTTCATGACTTTGCATTTGGTGGGGATAAATTCTAGGAGTCAGTTGCTGGACCACGCATCCAGCCTGTCCAGGTCTCTTTGTAGACCTGCCTGGTCTGCATCTGATTTAATTCTCCTCATTAACTTCACATTATCTGCAAACAGGGACACTTCTGAGTCTATCCCTTCCATCATGTCATTCACATATACCAAGAATCGCACTGGTCCCAGGACTGACCCCCGTGGCACCCCGCTCGTCACAGGTGCCCACTGTGATACCTCATCACGGACCATGACTTGCTGTTGCCTACCTGTTAGGTATTCTCTGATCCATTGCAGTGCCCTTCCTTTTATACGTGCCTGATCCTCTAGCTTTCTGTGTCGAAGGCCTTCTTGCAGTCCAAGACAATGCAGTCAACCCACCTTTTCCTCTCATGTCTTACTTCAGTTACCTTGTCATAAAACTCTAGTAGGTTTGTGACAGGATTTGCCTTCCATGAATCCGTGCTGGCTGTAGTTTATAATCATTCCGCTCCAGGTGCTCCACCACTCTCCTCCTGATAATCTTCTCCATGACTTTGCATACTATACACGTCAGTGACACTGGTCTATAGTTTAGTGCTTCATTTCTGTTTCCTTTCTTAAAGATGGGGACTACATTTGCCATCTTCCATGCCTCAGATAGTTGCCCAGTTTCAAGGGATGTCTTGATTTTGGTTAGTGACACACACATTGTCTCTGCTTCCTCTCTAAGGACCCACGGGGAGATGTCTGGTCCCACCGCCTTTGAGGTATCAAGGCCACTTAGGAGCTCCTTCACATTCTCCTGGGTTGTGTGTATTTCATCCAACACTTGTTGGTATATTCCTTGTTGGTGTACCCCACTGTTTTGTCTTCCCAGTGTCCCTTCATCCTCCACTGTAAATACTTCTGAAATATCATGTTGAGCTCCTCACATACTACTTGGTCATTTCTTGTGAGTCCCCCACCTTCTTTCCTCAGCCTGATTACCTGGTCCTTGGCTGTTGTCTTCCTCCTGATGTGTGTTAGTTACCATTTTGTCCTAGGCACAAGTCGATTAGACACTAGGCCTGCTGTATATGCTAGTGTACTCACCTAGTTGTACTCACCTAGTTGAGGTTGCGGGGGTCGAGTCCGAGCTCCTGGCCCCGCCTCTTCACTGATCGCTACTAGGTCACTCTCCCTGAGCCGTGAGCTTTATCATACCTCTGCTTAAAGCTATGTATGGATCCTGCCTCCACTACATCGCTTCCCAAACTATTCCACTTACTGACTACTCTGTGGCTGAAGAAATACTTCCTAACATTCCTGTGATTCATCTGTGTCTTCAGCTTCCAACTGTGTCCCCTTGTTACTGTGTCCAATCTCTGGAACATCCTGTCTTTGTCCACCTTGTCAATTCCTCTCAGTATTTTGTATGTCGAAGATTGAGACACTTATGCAGCATATGGGAATCTTTAATCAGGAAACGTTTCGCCACACAGTGGCTTCATCAGTCCAATACAAAGAGGAAGGCGTAAGGAGAGGAGGAGAATGAGGTAATCAGTCCCTCAACCTGGAGTCGATGTGTTCAGTCCATCAATCTTGTAGAATGTGCTGAAGATTGATGGACTGAACACATCGACTCCAGGTTGAGGGACTGATTACCTCATTCTCCTCCTCTCCTTACGCCTTCCTCTTTGTATTGGACTGATGAAGCCACTGTGTGGCGAAACGTTTCCTGATTAAAGATTCCCATATGCTGCATAAGTGTCTCAATCTTCAACTTGTCGGTTTTTCAAACCATTCATCACATTTTGTATGTCGTTATCATGTCCCCCCTATCTCTCCTGTCCTCCAGTGTCGTCAGGTTGATTTCCCTTAACCTCTCCTCGTAGGACATACCTCTTAGCTCTGGGACTAGTCTTGTTGCAAACCTTTGCACTTTCTCTAGTTTCTTTACGTGCTTGGCTAGGTGTGGGATCCAAACTGGTGCCGCATACTCCAATATGGGCCTAACGTATACGGTGTACAGGGTCCTGAACGATTCCTTATTAAGATGTCGGAATGCTGTTCTGAGGTTTGCTAGGCGCCCATATGCTGCAGCAGTTATTTGGTTGATGTGCGCTACAGGAGATGTGCCTGGTGTTATACTCACCCCAAGATCTTTTTCCTTGAGTGAGGTTTGTAGTCTCTGACCCCCTAGACTGTACTCCGTCTGCGGCCTTCTTTGCCCTTCCCCAATCTTCATGACTTTGCACTTGGTGGGATTGAACTCCAGGCGCCAATTGCTGGACCAGGTCTGCAGCCTGTCCAGATCCCTTTGTAGTTCTGCCTTTGGGCTTCGATCGAGTGTATTCTTTTCATCAACTTCACGTCATCTGCAAACAGGGACACCTCAGAGTCTATTCTTCCCTATGCGTTC
>NW_026474603.1:0-10907 GCF_026875155.1 Cherax quadricarinatus
AAAAGACACAGAAAACACACATTTTTATAATTATTCACACAAAAAATCACGATCAAAAATTCCTTATGTTTACCGCATCTATCAACCAAATCACCAAATCCCCAAAAAAAAACTAAGATCATGCATCTCAAAAACATGATCACTGAAAACATTTATTTTAAACTTTCGCACAAAATAAGACATACACAAAAAAACAAAACACTTCCCCAACATCTATAACAAAACGACCTAAACATATCACTTTCACAAAAAAAAAATAATACACAGCACCCACTTTTTAACATTTCAATTGCAAAATTTAAAAGCATGAGACAACACCCAATCTAAGACATTACCTCCAACAAAAATACACCACCCTAAAATTTCCCTTCCCTTTTCTTTCCCGTAATCTCCTGAGTGTTTTAAACCCGACGGACCCTCACGACGTAGGGCAGAGGAACCATCACCACCCCAACCCACCTATACATCGGCTCCTACGTCGTGGGGTCCGTCGGGGTTAAAAACAGCTCTAGGGATATACGGAATGAAAAAGGGAGGAAGTTTTAGTTTTCAGTGGTGTTTTGGGGAGTACTAAATGGTGTTTTGGAAGTGTTTCAGTTTTGTTTGGAAATGTTCAAAGGTGTTCAAAGGTTTTTTTGAGTGGTTCAAATGTTTTTTTTTAAGGTGTAAAGGGTGTTCAAGGGTGTTTTGAAGGGTTCAAAGGTGTTTTAGGTTTTAAAAGGGTTTTTTTGAGTGTGTTAAAAATGATTTGAGGTGTTTGAATGTGTTCAAAGGTGTTTTGGGGGTTATTCAAAGGGTTTTTTGAAGGTTTGAAGGGTTTTTTGAGTGTGTTCAAGGGTGTTTGAAGGGTGAAGGGTGTTTTGTTTAAATTCCCGGTGTTTTAGTAGTAATCAGTGGTGTTTTTGGGGTACAAAATGGGTTTTTTGGGGGGAAAATTTTTAAAAAGGGTGTTCAAAGGTTTTTTAAAAGGGTTGAAGGGGGGGTTTTGATTGAATTTCAGCGGTTTTTTTTAGTATTCAGGGGTGTAATTGGGATATAAAATTGTGTTTTTTGGAAGTGTTAAAAGGGTGTTTTGAGTGTGTTAAATTTTTTTTTTTAAAGGGTGATAAAGGGTGTTAAAGGGGTTTTAAAGGTGTTGGGTTTTTTGAGGTTTTTTTTAAAAGGTGTTTGGTGTTTTCAAATGATTAAGAGGTTTTAAAAGTGTTCAAAGGTGTTTTGAAGGTGTTAAAGGGGGGTTTTGATTGAATTCAGCGGTTTTTTTTGTTTTCAGGGGTGAAATTGGGAGTATCAAATTGTTTTTTTGGAAGTGTTTCAGTGTTGTTTGGGAAAATGTTCAAAGGTGTTTTTAAAGGTGTTCAAGAGTGTTTTGAGGTGTTCAAAGGTGTTTGAAAGGTGTTAAAGGGTGTTTTATTAAATTCAGCGGTGTTTTAGTAGTAATCAGTGGTGTAATTGGAGTACTCAATTGTGTTTTGGAAATTTTTAAAAGGGGTGTTTTTAAAGGGGTAAAGAGTGTTTTGAAGGTGTTAAAGGGGTTTTTAAAGGGTTAAAGGGGTGTTTTGATTGAATTCAGGGTTTTTTAGTAGTAATCAGTGGTGTAATTGGGAGTATAAAATAGTGTTTTTGGAAAGTTCAAAGGTTTTCAAAGGTGTTTTAAAGGTTTTGAAGGGTGTTTTGATGAATTCGCGGTTTTTTAGTATATTCAGTGGTGTAATTGGAGTACTCAAATGGTGTTTTTGGAGTGTTTCGTTTGTTTGGAAAATTTTTCAAAGGTGTTCAAAGGTGTTAAAAGGGTGTTTTGAGTGTGTTCAAATGTTTTTTTTTTAAAAGGTGATAAAGGGGTTCAAGGGTTTTTTGAAGGTGTTCAAAGGTGTTTTGGGGTTATTAAAAGGTGTTTTGGGGTTTTCAAGGGTTTTTATGTGAGTATTAAAAGGTTTTTTTTTTAAAGGGTGTACAAATGATTATGAGGTACTTATGAAGGTTTTTCAAATTGTTTTTTGAGGTGTTAAAGGGTGTTTTAAAGGGTGTTCAAGGGTTTTTGAAGGTGTTCAAAGGTTTTTTTGAGGTTATTCAAAGGTGTTTTGAAGGTGTTCAAGGGTGTTTATGTGGTATTAAAAGGGTTTTTTTGGGGTTATTAAAAGGTGTTTAAAGGTTTTAAAGGGGGTGTTTATGGGTTTCAAAGGTGTTTTTAAAGGGTGTAAAAATGATTATGAGAGATTATGAAGGTGTTCAAATGATTGCAAGAGACTTATAAGGTGTTCTGGGAGTATTCAGGGGTTTTTGGGGGGTGTTCGAATGTGTTTTGGAGTATTTCAGTGTTTTTTTGGAAATGTATAAAGGTTTTTTTTTGTGAGTTTTCAAATGATTTATATTTGTTTTGAAGATTTAAAAGTAAAAGTGCGTATTTAATTCGAAATATGTAAATGTGAGTAGTGAATTTAACGAAAGTGGTGTAAGCGATGTGGGATTTTGATGCATGTGGCCCCTTATTAATTTTAATGAACTAAAAGGGTTAAAACAAGAAAAATTGGGGTTATGAGTGAAAATTGTGAGGTGTTGGGTTTGGAGTGTGAGGGTTTGGGGGGGTGGGGAGGGGGGGTTTCTTCGTGGGGGGTGACCTGAGATAAAAAGTTAAAAAAAAGTTATACTTTTGTTTTAAAGAAAATGTGGGTATTAACGAAAAATGTGCCTTTTTGATGTATTGTGTCCCCTTATTAAAATTTAATGAATAAAAAAAGGATCGACAAAAATTCAGCCCGTGTGCGGGACGTCATACTATTCCCCCTTTTAACTAAAAAAGGGGGACAAGATTCAACATGTGTGCTGGGTCAAAAACGGACGTCACTGACCGCCGAGTAAACCCCCTTCTTAGACCTGTTTTAAAGCATGCCCCATAGGAGGAGTATTTGAATGCTTATACCCAGGGGGGGGTTTCCCAAAAAATTTGACCAGGAAGGGGGAAATTTTCGAAAACCCCATAGGGGGGAACCCAAAAAAACTTGATCCAAGGAAATTTCAAAAACCCCAAGGGGGGACCCAAAAAATTTGACCCGGGGGAGATGGAGTCATGGTATTGTCGAAAAAAATTTGTCCGAGGAGAGGAGAATTTCGAAAACCCCATAGGGGGGACCCAAAAAATTTGATCCAGGGTGGAGTCATGGTATTGTCGAGAAAATTTGGGGTGAAAGGGGGGGTACCCAAAAATTTGACCCAAAGGGAATTGGGAGAAATTAAAACCCCCTTGACCAAGGAGATGGAGATTTTCGAAACCCCCCATGGGGGACCAAAAATTTTGCTGAGGAGATGGAGTCTTGGTATTATCGAAAAAAATTTTGAGGGGGGGGGGGTGGGTGAAATGGGAGGGGAAATAAAAATTTGATCCGAGGGGATGGAGTTTTTCAAAACCCCCCTGGGGGGGGAACCCAAAAACTTGGTAATATGAGAAATTTTTGGGTTTGGGGGGGGGAAGTGGAGGGGGAACCTTAAAAAATTTGATCTGAGGAGATGGAGTCAGGTATTGTCGGAAATTTTGGGGGGGGTTTGGGGGGGTTTAAAAATGGGGGGGGGGCCCCGAGGAAGTGGAGAGCACAAGAAAATGAAATTCAAAAAAAATTCGAAAAAAAGGGAAAAAAATTCGAGGCGCGGGGGCGATCCGGATGCGCTGAGAAGGGCGCAGCAGAAGGCGCGGGCGGGGGTCGCAAAAAGGGCGCGGGGGGGGCGGGGGGCGGGGCGGGGGCGCGGGCGGGCGCCGGGGGGCGCGCGGGGGGCGGGCAGGGCGCGGGGCGCAAAGGGGGGGTCGCGAAGGGGGGGGGTCTGGGCGGGGTTTTGGGTTTGGGGGGGGTCAGGGGTGAGGTAGTTCGAGGGCGAGGTTGGTCAAAACCGGAAGTAACCCTAGGTGTGAAAAGGTGACCCTCCGCCGCTGGTCCTAGACCGGATACACCGCCCCGTGGAAGGTTCTAGACCCGGGTACACCCCCCATGGAAGGCCCCAAACCCGGGAAAACCGCCCAGTGGGAAAGGCCCCCAAACCGGGGTAACCCCCCAGTGGAAAAATCGACTTTTATATATTATATATTATAATAATATATATATATTAAATTTTAATAATAAAAAAAATATATATATATATATATATTATTATTATATATAGATAATAGGAAGGACCCCCTCTAGAACTGTCCTGGGGCCTCTCCCCAAGAAAAAGAATAAAAATTGTTTCAGGGGAAAAATCAAGTTCTCCCCGAAACTGTTTGAAAATTTTCTCCCACCATCCCCTATTTTATTTATTTTATTTAAAGACAAAATACATTGACAAAACTCTCAAAAAAACAATAGAAAGTAAAAAAAATCAAGCTAACTCGAATACTTCGTCCACTCCCCCGGGGGTTTACTGCGTGCCCAGAATGTGCAGGGGTTTTTCCCCTCTGGATTGTGCACTGAACTCTGAAAGAGGAAATGGGCGTCCCGTGGCCTTTTTTTCTATGATGAGCTTTTCACCCCGCTCTTTGAAGAACTTTAGAGCCATTGCCCCTTTTCCAAAGGGGCCCAACCCATTGGATAAATTTAAGCAAGGGGAAAGGGCTTTATATTTCGGATTTTTGGGTCTCCCTGTGCTGGCACTCCACCCCCTTCAGCTATGGATTGGCAAGTAGGTGTCTGCCAACGTGGCGGACAGGGGGAAATCCCAGGGAAAACGTTTTTTTCCCTCTTTTCCCGGGTGTAGTGGTCTCAGGGGGCTTTTGACTTCAGTCGGCTCTGTACTTGGGTTCCCATTGAGCTGGGCAATGGGCTGTGGCGAGGCATCTTTTATGTGTCTTTACCTCAGTTGGCATACTTTCCCTTTTGATGTGTGACACACGAGACCATGAAGTCGGAGTTGAAACTGTCGGCCCCCCCGCAAATATTTTATTATATATATATAATATTTATATATTTAATATTTTATATATATTATATATATATATAATATATTATATATATTTTTAAAAATGTCGTCCAAATATGTAAACGGGAAATTAGCAAGAACTACCCTTTTCCCAAAAATTTTTCTCTTTACGTTTAAAGAATATTTTTTTATTAATGTTAATGAAAAAATTTTAATTTTTGCCCCAAAAAGAAATTGAAAACTCCCCTAACCTTATTAAAAAAAGAAAAATTTTTTTTACCAAAACCCAACAAATTATTTTGATTTGTTTACAGTAAATTAATCAAAACAAACACAGTGAAATATTTTTTTTTCGTTATTTCAGATTGATTTTGGCGAAATTTTTATACACAAATTTTCACTTGCCCTATATGGCAAGATAAAGCGTTGCTATTTAAGCCAAGATATAAAATATTTTAATATATATATATTTTTATATATTATTTATAATATTATATATAAATATATATTAATATATTTAAAATATTACACACACACACTAAGCCAAAAATGAATTGAAAAAAAACCCAAATTATTTCTTTTTTATGCAAAATCAAAGTCAGAAAACACCAGTATTCGGTTCACCTATTTAAAACGGGAGGGGTTTCCTACACAGAAAAACAGGAAATTGACTATCAAGCCCCCATTATGACTGGGTTTTTTAGCGAGCCTAACGAGAGGGAAGTTAGCCCTAAATTAATTTTTTATGAGGACACAAAATTTTGGGTAAACCCACCCCTATCTGTATACCCGACGCCAAATGACTTAAAAAAAGTCGATAAAAACTTCCCCTGTTTTTTGAGAATGTTTGCAAGTATTTTATTTTTAAAAAAATATATATAAAAATATAGGGGGTGGTGGGAGAAAATTCTAAAAACAGTTCGGGGAAAACTTATTTTCCCCCTGAAGAAAATTTTTTCTTTTTCTGAGGATGAGGGTCCCCACGACTTTTCCAAAGGTGTACCTCCCATTTTTATATTACAAACATTGTCTCTACGTCCACAGAGGACTCGAACCTGCAGATTTTCGGGGTTTGCAATCTGCTGGAACGCGAGTCAATGTTTGTAAATAATTCGCTGTTTTTCAAATTGTTAAAATTTCAAATCTCTTTCGTGGTCCATTTTCTTGACTTGCAGTAAGCATTTGAGAACAATAAACGAAAAAAAATTTAACTGAAATTTTTTTGACTTAAAACCAGGGGACTAACCAGTCATCCCTATCACATTCCCTCATCAGGAGGAACCACATGTCTAAATCATCCCCCAAAATAAGAGACTTTGGTGTCACTACCCCGGCTCCGGGTGGGTTACAAATATCTTTGGATCTTTTGGAGGTTTAAAATCACCATCACCCGATGTAGACCAAAAAGAAAAAGTAAACTTTCCAAATGGGGCTATTGTCACACCCCGTGTCATCTGTATTGGGTCGTCAACCCCCTATTATGTACTGGGTGCGTCACACCATGCGTCATTAGTACCCGGGGGGGGCGTCACACCCTGCGTCATTTTGTACTAGAGTGCGATAAAAAAAATGAATTCAAGATAATCACTCAGAAATGTTCAAAATTTGTCAAAGTGGTATTTACAGACCCTTCTGGAAAAATACCCGACTTTGCTCCCGTAATAAGCTTACCCGTGTGTGGTGTGTGTGTGTGTGTGTGTGTGTTTTGTGTGTGTGTGTTGCGTGTGTGGTGCTTGGTTTGTGTGTGTGTGTGTGGTGTGGTGTGTGTGTGTTGTGTGTGTGTTGTGGTGTTTTTGTTGTGTGTGTGTGTGTGTGTGTTGTGTGTGAATCACCTATTTGTACTCACCCATTTGTGGTTTCAGGGTCGTTCACAGCCCCGGCCCCCCCTCTCGTGTTGCTACTAGGTCCTCTCTCTCCCTGCCCCCGAGCTTTCATACCTCGCCTTAAAATATGTATGGTTCGTCCTCCCCACATCACTACTAGGTTATTTCCATGGCCTACTACTCTATGACTGAAGAAATACTTCCTAAATCCTTTGATTCATCTGAGTTTTCAGCTTCCAATTGTGACCTCTTGTGTCTTGTCCCACTCGGGAACATCCCGTCTTTGTCCCCCCTCGTCTATTCCGGCGTATTTTTATGTCGTTTCATGTCCCCCCTGCCCCTCGGGCCTCCAGGTCGTAGGCCGATTTCCCTAAACCCTTTCTTCATAGGCAATCCCCGTGCTCGGGGGACTATCTTGTTGAAAAACCTTTGCACTTTTTTAAATTTTCTTGACTGGCTTGAGTGGGGTGGGTTCCAAACGGGTGTGCGTACCCCGTAGGGGCCGCGTGATGGTTACAGAGTTTTAAAACGAATCCTTGTGGGGTATCGGAACCTATCCCGTGGTTTTGCCGGGCCCCCTATGCTGCAGCAGTTATCTGTTTTATGTGCGCCTCAGGAGATATGCTCGGGGTTTACTCCCCCCCAGATTTTTTTCCTTTGATGGGGTTTTGCAGTCTTTGGCCATCAAAACTATTTTGTGTCTGGGTCTTCTTTCCCCTTTCCCCCAATCTCATGACTTTGCTTTTGGCAGGGTTAATTTAAAGGAGCCAGTTGTGGACAGGCTTGTACCCTCCCCAGTCTCTTTGTGCCCTCCCGACCTCGTCCGTTTCGATTTAAGAAAGTAAGATAAATTTCGTTCGGTTTTTTAACCCCGGGGGGTTAGCCCCCAGGATAACCAAGAAAGTCAGTGCGTCATCGAGACTGTCTAACTTTTTTCCTTTGGGGGTCCTTAATCTTGTTCCCGGGATGCGACCCACACCATCGATTAACACCCAGGACCTATTTCTGTAGGTGAACAGGACAACAGGGAAAGGGAAATTGCGAAATGTTTCCACCGCCGGAATCGAACCCGGGCCCCCCGTGGTGAACGGGAGCTTTAGCCCCCAGGCCCCCGGGGCCACCTCACATCATCTGAAAAACAAGGAACTTCTGAGTCTATCCTTCCGTTATGTCGTTACTATACCAAAAACACACAGGTCCTAGGACTGACCCCTGTGGAAAACCCCCTTGTCAAGGCGCCCCCCGACACCCCGTCGGCAATGACTCGTGTTGCCTCCCCGTCAATATTCCTGATCCATTTCAGTGCCTTTCCGTTATGGTGCCCGGTCCTCTTGCTTTTTCGTAACCCTTGTGAGGAACTGTGTCGAAGGGCCCTTTTTGCAGTCCAAAAATACGCGTCGTCCCCCCTTCTCTCTTGTCTTACTTTGTCACCTGTCATAAAAACTCTAGTAGGTTTTGACACGGATTTTCCTTCCCGAAACCGTGCTGGTTGCAATTATACACTTTTTTCTTTCCGGTGCCCCACCACTCTCCCCCTGATGATCTTCCCATGACCTTGCATACATACAGTTAGTGATACAGGTCTGTAGTTTAGTGCCCCTGCTGTCTCCCCTTTTTAAAAAATTGGGGCTACATTTGCCATTTTCCTACCCCAGGGGGTTTCCAGTTTAAATGATGTGTTTAAGATCTTTTTTAATGGCCACCAAATCTTCTCCTCTTTAAAGGGCCCATGGGGAGATGTTTTCTGGCCCCCCGCCTTTGAGGTGTCAAGTTCGCATAGCGCTTCTTACCTCCTCCTTGGTTATTGTACCTATCCAGCACTTGCTGGGTCCCCCCCGTTTGATTTCTTGGAGTTACTGGGTTTTCCCCCGTAAAAACCTCTTTAAATTTGTGTTTAGTCCCGACATACCTTCGGCGTTTTTTGTGAATTCCCATCACCCCTTCCCGTCTGATTACCTGGCCTTGATGTTGTTTTCCTCCCGATGTGGTGTACAACAGCTTCGGGTCAGTCTTTACTTTTGATGCTATGTATTTTCATATTGTCTTGAGGGCCCCCCCTTCTTATCGGCTTTTTCCCCTGTGTGTGTGGTGTGTGGGTGTGTGTGTGGGGGGTGTGTTTGGTTCTTTGGTGTTTTGTGTGTGTTGTGTGTGTGTTGTGTGTGTGGTTTTGTGTGTGTGTGTGTGCGTTTTTTGTTGTGTGTTTGTGTGGTGTGTGTGGTGTGTTTGTTGTGTGTGTGGTGTTAGTGTGTGCACTCACCTAGTTGAGATTGAGGGGTCGATCCAAACCCCGTGTACTCACCTATTTGTACTCGCCTATTTGTGGTTGCAGGGGGCGAGTCGCAGCTCCTGGCCCCGCCTCTTCGCTGATTTTATAGGCCTCTCTCCCCTCTCATGAGCTCTATCATACCTCACCTTAAAACTATAACTGTTCCCGGTGGTGTGTGTGGTGGTTGTGTGTGTGTTGTGTGTGTGTGTTGTGTGTGTACTCACCTATTTTGAGGTTGCGGGGTCAGCCCGAGCTCCTGGCCCCCTCTTCATGATCCTACTAGGTCACTCTCCCTGAGCCTTGGTTTTGTCATACCTCTGTTAATTAAGCTATGTAGGGGTCCTGCCCCACTACATCCTTCCCAAATATTCCACTTACTGACTACTCTGTGGCGAATAAAAAATTCCTAAATCCCTGGATTCTCTGTGTCTTCGCTTTCCAAACTGTGTCCCTTGTTACTGTGTCAATCTCGGAACATCCTGTCTTTGTCCCCCTTTGTCCCCTCTCAGTATTTTGTATGTTTTATCATGTCCCCAATTTTTTCCCTGCCCTCCAGTGTCCAGGTGTTTTCCCCTTAACCTCTCCTGTAGGAACATACCTCTTAGCTCTGGACTAGTCTTGTTGCAACCTTTGCACTTTTTAGTTTCTTCCGTGTTGGTGGGTGGGGTTCCAAATGTGCCCCTCAATTTGGGGCCTAAATCCCGGGTGTAAGGTCCTAATGTTTCCCTTAAGATGTGGGAATGCTGTTCTGAGGTTTGTAGGCGCCCAAATGCTGCAGAGTTTTTTTGGTTGATGTGCGCTTCGGAGAGTGCCTGGTGTTATACTCACCCCAAATCTTTTTCCTTGAGTGAGGTTTTTTGTCTCGACCCCCCAACTGACTCCCTCTGCGGGCCTTCTTTGCCCTTCCCCCCAACTTTTGACTTTGCACTTGGGGGATTGAACTCCAGGGGCCCAAATTTCTGGACCAGGTCTGCAGCCGTCCGATCCCTTTGAGTTCTGCCCGGTTTCGATCGAGTGAATTTTTCATCAACTTCACGTCTTGCAAACAGGGAACCCCGAGTCTATTCCCTTTCCCTCATGTCGTTCAAAAATCAGAAAAAAGCACTGGCCTAGGATGACCCCTGCGGGACCCCCCTGGTCACAGGTTCCCCCCCTGACACCCCGCCACGTACCATGACTCCTTTCTGTCTTCCTGACAAGTATTCCCCGATCCATTGTAGTGCCTTCCTTTATCCCCGTTTCCCTTTTTGTGGGTTTGTGTGGTGTGTGTGTGTGTGGTTTTTGTGTGTGTGTTGTGTGTGTTGTGTGTGTTTTGTTTTTGTGTGCGTGTGTTGTGTATGGGGTTAAAAGGTGGTGTGTGGTTTTATGAGTGTGGTGTGTGCGTGTGTATGAGTGTGTTCGTGTGTATGGTTTGTGTGTGTGTGTGTTGTGTGTGTGGGTGTGTGGTATAATTTGTTTGTGTTTTGGGTATGAATTTGTATGTGTGTGTGTATGAATTTTTTGTGTGTGTTGTTTTGTGTGTGTGTGTGTGGTCTCAAAAAACAATATTTGCACCCAATACTCACTCCATTGTACCGGGGGGGAATTAATTTTTCCCTTTCACATAATTTGTTTATGATTGTAGCCTGTATAACGAAGAAAAACCTTCTTTCAGGATTTTACCTTTTTAAATTGTGAGTTCTTACCTTGTACCTAGTTTTTAGCCTCACAACTTTGGGGCCCTTTTCCCCGGACCCCCTTCGTCCCCTGTAATCTGTAAAACCTTTTTAACTTGTCATATTTTTTGACTAGACCTACGGAGTTCATTTTCCTTTGTAAATTGTGAGTTTATTTCCTTTTTAAATTTGAATTCATTACCTCTGTAACTTGCTCGCATCCCAAAAATTTTGGAGTCCAGTCCCTGGACCAATTTGTACCCCTTAACCTTTTGACTACCC
>NW_026474604.1:0-10905 GCF_026875155.1 Cherax quadricarinatus
GACTCGCAAGGGGCCTTTAGTTTCCATTTTGTGTCCCCTCGTTCTATGTCCTCATATCTCTTATTGTCTCATCCTATCAAGTATGGCCAAGTTTTCCAACTATTTTACCAATTGCGACAGTGTCTTTTCTGGTTCTTCAGTCAGCTAGAGAAATAAGAACTGCTTCTCTTATCCTGTTTCCATATCCCAGTTATAATACTTCCCAGAGCAGCCTTGCAGCGAGCGTCTGCACTTTCTCAATTATATTAGCATGCTTGATGAGATAAGGGTTTCGTGCTGGTTCTGTGTACCCAAGTAGTACTTACATGCATGGCGTGTACGGACGTCTGATGCTTCCTTGATGATATTCTTGAAGAATGTTATTATACTTAGTTAGCTTTGCATGTGTCGTCGATATTATCTTGCATACTGTATGTGTGTATGTGTCAGCGATGTCATCTTGTATACTCTATGTGTGCATGTGTCGACGATGTCATCTTGTATACTCTATGTGTGCATGTGTCGACGATGTTATCTTGTATACTGTACATGTGCCACAGAGATTGTGTGTGATGTCCCTGGGCTTGAGAGTGCTATAACGTGCACACATAATAATGAGTCATCAACATGCTGAACAGTGACCAGGTTGAGCCCAAACAACAACCACAAGTCAACTATCTTCTCTACTCCAAGAACACCACTTCAGCTCTTCTCCCTCTCTTCATCCTTCTATTTCTCCTCCTCCTCCAATAAAAACATAAAAAACAAGCAATTGCATGTAATGGATTCAGTTTGACTCCTGGTGCTCTAGTGGGAGGAGTTACCAGAGCCATCACAACTGATATGCTGAGCAAACCTTGACTGTTTTATATAATATAAAACGTGATAATAAGTCATATAGTTGCCAGAAAGGTATAAGGTATGGTTGACTGAGAACAGGAGCGAGATGTTGCCTGGGACACTCGCTGCTACCTCACTCTACCACTCACATAAACTCACAGTATGTCCACACTAAACTCCTCCTGATCATAATGTACATTAATTAGATGAAGCATTCTGAAGTTTATATACTGCTGATGCTTGGTCAGCAATTACAGGCAGTTTGCAACTCTACTGTATCTTTATGATTAATCAAGACCCGTAGACCAGGGAACCCAGCTCGCCCTATTATAAGTTCAAAAGCTCAGCCGTATATAACCTATTTACATGACTATGTAAACTACTAACTCCCAGGGTCGGAAACATTTCGAATGTACATATTAAAAATAATATTGATCTTTCACAGTGGCTCCAGAAATTAATTTAACTTCTGGAGCCTCTAGCGAGTTTTAATGTCACAGTATGTTTACCTGAGTCCTTGTCTTTGATTTGCTAACATATCTTGAAGAGGAACTAGAAAACGTCCTCATTACCCTACCCCACAGATATAATTATTGAACTTGTTATGTGTTACAGACTGCAAGTTTATATTTGAAGGTAAATACTATGATCGTAACAAGACATGGGCCATGGAAAATCCCCTAAACTCCTTACACAGAAACTTGTATTGTGGAGTTCTATGAGACTAGATTCTTAGAGATATCCTCCCTAGTAAAGTCATGTGGTTCTGTGTCTGTGGCCTAGAGATCATGATATTCACTCAGTGGTTTAGTACACTTAATTAAGTTCACAACAGAGCACGAAGTAGATAAACTACTTTTCCTAGATGTTCTAATTCATCGTGTTGACAGGAAATTAAAAATTTTGAGTGTACAGGAAGTCTAATGTGTCATCATATATTAACTATTATTCCAATCGCTAATCTAGAGTTAGAAGAAGTATTTTTCCTTACAATGTTTATAAGACCTTCATGTATTTGTAGTCAAGAGAGCATTTAGATGATGAAATTAATAAGATATTCAACATAGCCACTGAGATATCCTAGCGATTTTGTTGAGAAGTTATTATTAGCAGCGAAGAAGACTTTCTACAGGAGTGAACCTAGGAAAGTACCTTCCAGGAAAGATATATTAATTTTGCTTTACAAATGAGGATCTGGCCAACTTGAATGATGCATTTAAAAGGATCAAAATAAAGACTGAGAGAAGTTGATTGAGAACGACCCCCAACATAGTTTAGTTTACAAGGTCCCATGCACACTGTACCCTCCTTCATATGTCGGGAGAAGTTGGTTGAGAACGCACCACCCAACATAGTTTATGTTTACAAGGTCCCATGCACACTGTACCCTCCTTCATATGTCGGGAGAAGTTGGTTGAGAACGCACCACCCAACATAGTTTTGTTTACAAGGTCCCATGCACACTGTACCCTCCTTCACATGTCGGGCAGACAGGTAAACTACTACAAATCAGATTGGTTCAACAACGGTGCTTGATTAGGATGGCTCAGGGAGCGAATGCAATTATTAGCCATGTTAGCACTTGCAATTATCTGCTGGGGTGAGCAGCAGCTCAGGTCATTGTACCCAATAGTTTAGTCTTGGAAACAAACATAACTGAATATTCTCTCTTAAAACATGATAGGAATGCCTTGTATAAGTCTAAGCAATGGACTATACAACCTCGATATATATTTATTAGAGCCTACTCTGTAAGCAAAACGTTTCGAAATAAAGATACCTAACTGTTGTATATGTGTCTTACCTAACAACCTGTCGGTATTTTATACCATTTTAATATTCACCTCTGTCAGACACAGCAACACAATAATATCTTGGTACAGAACAGTAAACACCTTGGACAACTTCTACAAGTGAGAATGGTTGGATTTGAGAGGGACGCGACCTCTCAATGATTAAATCCTTTCTTCTACTAGTGACCTACATCTCACCTCCTGACAGTACATAAGGTTACATACTGTCACTTCTAAGGGACTGACCACCTCAAAACTACGTCTTCAAGGGCGAAGGACTGATTACATCGTCTTCACATCTCTTCTGCTTCAAGCAACTTTTCTGTACCTATTTGTTGCATATTTGTCTTACCTAACAACCTGTCGATATATAAGTATGAGAAATTTCCGGTGTATTACGGATGCTGAAGCAGTTTTCTTCTTGTGGTCGGGTAAACTATAATTATTTTCGGTAACATTTGTCGTTTCAACTATTGTTCGTATGTAATATTCGCATTTTTCTGAGAATATTTGCTGTAAGAAGACGATTATATAATGGATATAACTTTGTATTATCAAGTATAATGTTAAGTTTCTTCTGTGAGAGTCACGGGGCGACAATAATCTTCCTGTTACTGTCTTTCTATATTCCCCGAGTAGGACCACTTTCCATATTTTTAGATTATTTTTTTCAAATCGCCGCTGATGAAGAATCATGAGAAGTTATTTTTAAAAACTACTTCTCCCCAACACCGATTTTAACACAACTTGAGAGAACGCCGCGACACTTTCTTGGTCCCACCTGTTGTTTTATAGGCTCAGTGGTGTCGCATTTACGTTCATGTGAAGCGTCACACCCAGTGTACGTCGTCATTCCATTTTTGGAGGATGTTTTGAATTTCACTTTTCACGCTGCGTGTGAATTTCGGGGAAGTACACCGTCTCTACTTTCCTGGAACACATGATATAACTCTACCCTAGTAAGTTTTCTTCTTTTTCCAGGATTCATAAGAACGAAAACCCCAACGACATGAACACAGAATTATTTCTTTACGAGCTCATCCATGATAAACATGTGGCTGATATTTTCCCAAATATTGAAGTCGCATTGAGAATGAACCTTGTAAGCAATTGTTATGCAGAACGTTCCTTTTTAGAGCTTAAACTTATTGAGAACCGGCTACGAACGACCATGAAGCAAGGGCGGGTTGTGAACCTGACAGTCATGTGCATGAAGCAAGGGTGGCTTGTGAACCTGACAGTCATGTGCATGAAGCAAGGGTGGCTTGTGAACCTGACAGTCATGTGCATGAAGCAAGGTGGCTTGTGAACCTGACAGTCAGTGCATGAAGCAAGGGTGGTTGTAACCTGACAGTCATGTGCTTTGAAGCAAGGGTGGCTATGTATAAGCCTGAACAGTCATTGCATGAAGCAAGGTGCTTTATGAACCTGACAGTCATTGAGCATGAAGCAAGGGTGGCTTGTGAACCTGGGTCATGAGCATGAATGCAGGGGTTGCTTGTCTAACCTGACAGTCATGTGCATGAAGCAAGGGCGGCTTGTGAACGAAGTCATGGTGCATGAAGCAAGGTGGCTTGTGAACCTACAGTCATGTGCATGAAGCAAGGGTGGCTGTGAACCGACGGTCATGTCATGAAGCAAGTGGTGGCTTGTGAACTTGAGGCTGTGCATGAAGCAGGGTGGCTTTGAACCTGACAGTCATGTGCATGATTGCAAGGGTGCTTTGTGAACTGACGTCATGTGCATGAAGCAAGGGTGGCTTGTTAACCTGACAGCATGTGCATGAACTTTTACCCTCAGTAAGGGTGGCTGTAACCTGACAGTCCATGTGCATGAAGCAAGGGTGGCTTGTGAACCTGACAGTCATGCATGAAGCAAGGGTGAATCTAGTGAACCTGACGAGTATGGCATGAAGCACAGTGGCTGATTGTGAACCTGACAGTCATTGAGCAATGAAGCAAGGATGTTGTGAACCTGACAGTCCATGACATGTAAAGGGTGGCTTTGAACCTGACAGTCATGAGCATGAAGCAAGGGTGGCTTGTGAACCTGACAGTCATGGCATAAGCAAGGGTGACTTGTGAACCTGACAGTCATGTGCATGAAGCAAGGGTGGCTTGTGAACCTGACAGTCATGTGCATGAAGCAAGGGTGGCTTTGAACCTGACAGTCATGTGCATGAAGCAAGGGTGGCTTGTGAACCTGACAGTCATGAGCATGAAGCAAGGGTGGCTTGTGAACCTGACAGTCATGTGCATGAAGCAAGGTGGCTTGTGAACCTGACAGTCATGTGCATGAAGCAAGGGTGGCTTGTGAACCTGACAGTCATGTGCATGAAGCAAGGGTGGCTTGTGAACCTGACAGTCATGTAGCATGAAGCAAGGGTGGCTTGTGAACCTGACAGTCATGAGCATGAAGCAAGGGGGCTTGTGAACCTGACAGTCATGAGCATGAAGCAAGGGTGGACTTGTGAACCTGACAGTCATGTGCATGAAGCAAGGGTGGCTTGTGAACCTGACAGTCATGTGCATGAAGCAAGGGTGGCTTGTGAACCTGACAGTCATGTGCATGAAGCAAGGGTGGCTGTGAACCTGACGGTCATGTGCATGAAGCAAGGGTGGTTGTGAACCTGACAGTCATGTGCATGAAGCAAGGGTGGCTTGTGAACCTGACAGTCATGTGCATGAAGCAAGGTGGCTTGTGAACCTGACAGTCATGTGCATGAAGCAAGGGTGGCTTGTGAACCTGACAGTCATGAGCATGAAGCAAGGGCGGGTTGTGAACCTGACAGTCATGAGCATGAAGCAAGGGTGGCTTGTGAACTGACAGTCATGAGCATGAAGCAAGGGTGCTTGTGAACCTGACAGTCATGATCATGAAGCAAGGGTGGCTTGTGAACCTGACAGTCATGATCATGAAGCAAGGGCGGCTTGTGAACCTGACAGTCATGATCATGAAGCAAGGGCAGCTTGTGAACCTGACAGTCATGAGCATGAAGCAAGGGTGGCTTGTGAACCTGACAGTCATGAGCATGAAGCAAGGTGGCTTGTGAACCTGACAGTCATGAGCATGAAGCAAGGGTGGCTTGTGAACCTGACAGTCATGAGCATGAAGCAAGGGTGGCTTGTGAACCTGACATCATGAGCATGAAGCAAGGGTGCTTGTGAACCTGACAGTCATGTGCATGAAGCAAGGGTGGCTTGTGAACCTGACAGTCATGAGCATGAAGCAATGGGTGGCTTGTGAACCTGACAGTCATGAGCATGAAGCAAGGTGCTTGTGAACCTGACAGTCATGAGCATGAAGCAAGGGCGGTTGTGAACCTGACAGTCATGTGCATGAAGCAAGGGGGGTTGTGAACCTGACAGTCATGTGCATGAAGCAAGGGGGCTTGTTGAACCTGACAGTCATGAGCATGAAGCAAGGGTGGCTTGTGAACCTGACGCATGTGCATGAAGCAAGGGGGTTGTAACCTGACGTCATGTGCATGAAGCAAGGGTGGCTTGTGAACCTGACAGTCATGTGCATGAAGCAAGGGTGGCTTGTGAACCTGACAGTCATGAGCATGAAGCAAGGGTGGCTTGTGAACCTGACAGTCATAGCATGAAGCAAGGGTGGCTTGTGAACCTGACAGTCATGAGCATGAAGCAAGGGTGGCTTGTGAACCTGACAGTCATGAGCATGAAGCAAGGGCGGGTTGTGAACCTGACAGTCATGTGCATGAAGCAAGGGTGGCTTGTGAACCTGACAGTCATGAGCATGAAGCATAGGGTGGCTTGTGAACCTGACAGTCATGAGCATGAAGCAAGGGTGGCTTGTGAAACCTGACAGTCATGAGCATGAAGCAAGGGTGGCTTGTGAACCTGACAGTCATGAGCATGAAGCAAGGGTGGCTTGTGAACCTGACAGTCATGAGCATGAAGCAAGGGTGGCTTGTGAACCTGACGTCATGAGGCATGAAGCAAGGGTGGCTTGTGAACCTGACAGTCATGACATGAAGCAAGGGTGGCTTGTGAACCTGACAGTCATGTGCATGAAGCAAGGGTGGCTTGTGAACCTGACAGTCATGAGCATGAAGCAAGGGTGGCTTGTGAACCTGACAGTCATGAGCATGAAGCAAGGGTGGCTTGTGAACCTGACAGTCATGAGCATGAAGCAAGGGTGGCTTGTGAACCTGACAGTCATGTGCATGAAGCAAGGTGCTTGTGAACCTGACAGTCATGTGCATGAAGCAAGGGTGCTTGTGAACCTGACAGTCATGTGCATGAAGCAAGGGGGCTTGTGAACCTGACAGTCATGTGCATGAAGCAAGGGGTTGTGAACCTGACAGTCATGGCATGAAGCAAGGGGGTTGTGAACCTGACAGTCATGTGCATGAAGCAAGGGTGGCTTGTGAACCTGACAGTCATGTGCATGAAGCAAGGGTGCTTGTGAACCTGACAGTCATGAGCATGAAGCAAGGGTGGCTTGTGAACCTGACAGTCATGTGCATGAAGCAAGGGTGGCTTGTGAACCTGACAGTCATGAGCATGAAGCAAGGGTGGCTTGTGAACCTGACAGTCATGTGCATGAAGCAAGGTGGCTTGTGACCTGACAGTCATGAGCATGAAGCAAGGGTGGTTGTGAACCTGACAGTCATGTGCATGAAGCAAGGGTGGCTTGTGAACCTGACAGTCATGTGCATGAAGCAAGGGTGGCTTGTGAACCTGACGTCATGAGCATGAAGCAAGGGTGGCTTGTGAACCTGACAGTCATGTGCATGAAGCAAGGGTGGCTTTGTGAACCTGACAGTCATGGCATGAAGCAAGGGTGGCTTGTGAACCTGACAGTCATGTGCATGAAGCAAGGGTGGCTTGTGACCTGACAGTCATGTGCATGAAGCAAGGGTGGCTTGTGAACCTGACAGTCATGTGCATGAAGCAAGGGTGCTTGTGAACCTGACAGTCATGACATGAAGCAAGGTGGCTTGTGAACCTGACAGTCATGGCATGAAGCAAGGGTGGCTTGTGAACCTGACAGTCATGAGCATGAAGCAAGGGTGGCTTGTGAACCTGACAGTCATGTGCATGAAGCAAGGGTGGCTTGTGAACCTGACAGTCATGTGCATGAAGCAGGGTGGCTTGTGAACCTGACAGTCATGTGCATGAAGCAAGGGTGGCTTGTGAACCTGACAGTCATGTGCATGAAGCAAGGGTGCTTGTGAACCTGACAGTCATGTGCATGAAGCAAGGTGGCTTTGAACCTGACAGTCATGGCATGAAGCAAGGGTGGCTTGTGAACCTGACAGTCATGGCATGAAGCAAGGGTGGCTTGTGAACCTGACAGTCATGTGCATGAAGCAAGGGTGGCTTGTGAACCTGACAGTCATGTGCATGAAGCAAGGGTGGCTTTGAACCTGACAGTCATGTGCATGAAGCAAGGGTGCTTGTGAACCTGACAGTCATGTGCATGAAGCAAGGGTGGCTTGTGAACCTGACAGTCATGTGCATGAAGCAAGGGTGGCATTGTGAACCTGACAGTCATGTGCATGAAGCAAGGGTGGCTTGTGAACCTGACAGTCATGAGCATGAAGCAAGGGTGGCTTGTGAACCTGACGTCATGAGCATGAAGCAAGGGTGGCTGTGAACCTGACAGTCAGTGCATGAGCAAGGGTGGCTTGTGAACCTGACGGTCATGTGCATGAAGCAAGGGTGGCTTATGAACCTGACAGTCATGTGCATGAAGCAAGGGTGGCTTGTGAACCTGACAGTCATGAGCATGAAGCAAGGGTGGCTTGTGAACCTGACAGTCATGTGCATGAAGCAAGGGTGGATTGTGAACCTGACAGTCATGTGCATGAAGCAAGGGTGGCTTTGTGAACCTGACAGTCATGTGCATGAAGCAAGGGTGGCTTGTGAACCTGACGGTCATGTGCATGAAGCAAGGGTGGCTTGTGAACCTGACAGTCATGTGCATGAAGCAAGGGTGGCTTGTGAACCTGACAGTCATGTGCATGAAACAAGGGTGGCTTGTGAACCTGACAGTCATGTGCATGAAGCAAGGGTGGCTTGTGAACCTGACTGTCATGAGCATAGAATCTGCATCCTGCGCTCGTTGGATTTTGTTAAAGTCATTAGAGACTTTTCCATCAGAAAAGCCTGAAATGTTCCTGGCTTATAACATATGAATCTGACTGAAGATAATTCCTCATAAGTCTGTACATTACTCTTGAGTTACACTTGTAAATGAACCGAAAGGCTGCTAAAATACAATATAAATACAGTTTATAGTTTCATTTCTCCATCTTAAGAGGATGGTAGTATATTGAGAGTGGCGACAGTTAAGTTAGACCTTTTTAATGCAAGGGGCTCCCTACCAAACTGGGCCCCGGGCCCCCACCACCTAAATCCGGTACTAAGCTGCTTCTTTCTTGCATACATTCGGTCTGTTCAACTGAATTAAATACAATAATTAATAAGAACAGTTCTCCTCTCGCAAATAAATGTGAAAACATAGTTCTTTCTGACTTCGTGTCTCATGGAATTTACTTATAATGATAAATATTTGAGTCGAGCTTCAGTTATGGTTTTATGAATTACAAATCAGTTACCCTTGCATTACATTTTCTATGCAGCTGCAGCAGCCTGTCATAACAAGGAACACCGACCGAAAGTTATGTGTAAAAAATCTTGCCAACTCGGTAATTATGTTAAGGCTTCAAAATACAGATGGACCTGAATATAACAAACTGCCCTGCATCACTCCATTATCTTAACATTCTCTTTCAGTTGAGGATTTCCTTCAATTCTTGGTATTCCTAGCAAATTCTTAAGCAGTTCCCGTCCCATGGTATACTGCATATTTATATATATAAACGGTACATACATACACATTCCGCATAGCACATTGGGTCCCATGCGACCCTGTGTGCCTTGATGTTTATACATAACAGTAAACGTGCTAAACAAACACTGACCCGCATTCCACAACATTCATGGTACAACACATGTGTGTGATATATTATATATACGTGTATATATATTTTATATATATATATATATATATATATATAAATATATATATATATATATATATATATATATAATATATATATATATATATATATATATATAATATATATATATATATATATATATATATATATATATAAATATATATATAAAATATATATATATATATATATATATATGTATTATAAATATATATATATATATATATAATTAATATATATATATATATATAATATATATATATATATATATATATATATATATTTTATTGTGTGTGTGTGTGTGTGTGTGTTGTGTGTGTGTGTGTGTGTGTGTGTGTGTGTGTGTTGTGTGTGTGTGTGGTGTTTACCTGGAGGGAGTTCCGTGATCAACGCCCCCGCGGCCCGGTCCTGTGACCCAGGCTCATGGTGGATCAGGGCCTGATCAACCAGGATATTACTACTGGCTGCACGCAATCCAACGTACGAGCTACAGCCCAGCTGGTCAGGTACCGACTTTAGGTGCTTGTCCAGTGCCTGCTTGAAGACACCCAGGGGTCTATTGGTAATCCCCCTTATGTATGCTGGGAGGCAGTTGAACAGTCTCGGGCTCCTGACACTATTGTATTGTCTCTTAGCGTGCTAGTGACACCCTGCTTTTCATTGGGGGGATGTTGCATCATCTGCCGAGTCTTTTGCTTTCGTTGTAGTGATTTCGTGTGCAAGTTTGGTACTAGTCCCTCTAGATTTTCCAGGTGTATATAATCATGTATCTCTTCCGCTTGCGTTTCCAGGAATACAGGTTTAGGAGCCTCAAGCACTCCCAGTAATTGAGGTGTTTTTATCTCCGTTATGCGCGCCGTGAAGGTTCTCTGTACATTTTCTAGGTCAGCAATTTCACCTGCCTTGAAAGGTGCTGTTAGTGTGCAGCAATATTCCAGCCTAGATAGAACAAGCGACTTGAAGAGTGTCCATCCTGGGCTTGGCCTCCTAGTTTTGAAGGTTCTCATTATTCATCCTGTCATTTTTCTAGCAGATGCGATTGATACAATGTTATGGACCTTGAAGTGAGATCCTCCGACATGATCACTCCCAGGTCTTTGACGTTGGTTTTCGCTCTATTTTGTGGCCAGAATTTGTTTTGTACTCTGATGAAGTTTTAATTTCCTCGTGTTTACCATATCTGAGTAATTGAAATTTCTCATCGTTGAACTTCATATTGTTTTCTGAAGCCCACTGAAAGATTTTTTGATGTCCGCCTGGAGCCTTGCAGTGTCTGCAATGGAAACACTTCAAATTTGGGGG
>NW_026474605.1:0-10537 GCF_026875155.1 Cherax quadricarinatus
TTTTTACCAAACCCCCTATCGAAGTAGGAAACCTACTCGACAGGGGTGGTACCCCTTAGGGGCCCCCCCTGTTCAACCCATACTCGTTAAAGGCCACGTCTCGGCCTATGCTGTACACAGGTTAAGTACAACATCCCTCACACCCAGCACCACGTGGACAGACACATGGCTTCGCCGAAAGGAAGAGGTCACGATGTTCAGGGACACGACGGATGACTCGGATTTAGAAATGGACGACCCCGATTTAGAAATGTGGGGCCAATCCTAGCAAAGAAGTTGGAGACCACTCCGTGTCATCAGAGGAAAAAGTTCCAGTTCTGACAAGCTAACCATTGCAGCCAGAGAATACGGAAGAGGGATCATGTGAACAGTAAGACACGCCGTTTCCCTCCAAGGAGGCAGAAACCAGTCAATCACCTCCAGATTCAAGGTAAAAGCTTATGGGGAACACAAAACCCACTATGGTGTGGTTACACACCGGGGAACACTGCACAAACGAGGGTTCAAGATATGGTTAAAACCCTAAAGGGGAGAACCAATATACTCCTATCAACGGGGAAAAAATGCGTATCCCTTGAAAGAAATCATGGAGACAGACCGCTCCTTCACCCTGGAGAACTGATTCTCGGCAGAAGGTCCCAAGGGTGTATGATGCGATACCAGCTGTATCCCCATCAGAGTACAGCCCACCCTATGCCGTTCAGCTCGCGAGAACCATTCGCTGTTTCAAGTGCCAGCGTTACGGACACCTGGTGCACTCTGTCCGAACAGAGTAATCTGCGGTGCCTGCACCAGCCCCACCCCACCAAGAATGCATCACCAAGCTGAAGATCACGCCACCCCTCCACGATGCCCGAATTGCAGCAGAAACCCAAATGCCGGAACCATGGGTCCCCGAGGGGCTCATAGAATTCCGTGAGCCTAAAAGGGACCAACGACGAGACAGCACAGGGCAGGCCACCCTCAGCAGACAAGGGTGCAAAATACTGCGATACTCAAACTCTCATAGGCACCCAACTCAATGCCCAGGAATTTCCGACCCTTGAAGACTCAACCAGGCGTTCATGAAACAGGAGCATTTTCCCCCCCACTACCGCAAAGAAGAAACAGAAACCATGAGTAAACAGGCAGCGCCAGCGGTAAACATCTGGCGATGCAATCACCAGACGGCACTACACGAGCCCGCCACCGGCCTCCTTCCCAGGCACAGCCACTATGCAGGCTGTGCTGCACCTCACCAGCAGATGCCGGTTCCCACAACTTGGCATACAGCAACAGGCCACGGTGTGCAAAGTGAAGAAATACAACCCTCAGCAGTCCCACAGATAATGTCCACTGCTTCGAACCCACCGAAAACGCAGGCCCCCAACAGAGACGATCTGTTAACACCCATCAAGGCGTTCCGGATATTATCTGCAACACGATCACCTCCACGGGAAAGCAGAGCATGTTCCGGCAGATGGTCAGCACTCTCCTGAGGGTGGGGGCTTGCTGACAGAGCAGGAAACAGTGGATGCCATGAATCTGCAGATTTATCAGAGCGGACAGAGCCCAGTCCCAACTCAGGAAACAGCTGAGAATGGAGTAACCTCAGTCGCTTAGAGGAAACACTAGCTGAACTGTCTGGAACAGTGCTTGAGCAGCATATGCTGCAACAGAAAAGAATCAATTCTCCTTCAGGACCCAGGACGGGTCATCTCAAGATTAAGACCCGTGCCAGGACCCTGATCTGGGCGAACATTATACATACCTATGCTGTACATTCACAAGTTTTGATGGACTGAACACATCGACTCCAGGCTGGGGGACTGATTACCTCATACTCCCCTCTCCAAAACGTCTTCCTCTTTGTATTGGACTGATGAAGCCACTGTGTGGCGAAACGTTTCCTGAATAAAGATTCCCATATGCTGCATAAGTGTCTCAATCTTCAGTTTAAACTGGTTGTGTGATGCCTTCAGGGATCCACATGAGTGGTGACGATGACTGGTAACACCCCTTCCAGCACCGCTTCTAGCACAGCCGCAAGAGATACCTGAACCTAGCCCTGCCTTGGGCGAGTGGGAAACATGAGAGCTACAACTGTTATTGATGAGATGTCGTTTTGTCAACAAGTATGAAGAAGAACGCAACATAAGAAGCGAGGAACACTGCTGCGGGCCTACTGGCCCTATACCTGGAGTCTACCTGGAAGGTTTTTCCGGGGATCAACGCCCCGCGGCCCGGGGTCCACCACCGGGCCCCCCGGTGGATCAGGCCTGATCAACCAGGCTGTTACTGCTGGCCGCACATATTCCAACGTATGAACCACAGCTCGGCTGATCCGGCACCGACTTTAATATCTGTCCAGCTCCCTCTGAAGGCAGCCAGGGCCCTATTGGAAATTTCCCCTTTTATGCCTGGTGGGAAGCTGTTGAACAGTCTTGGGGCCCCGGACACTTATGGTTTTTTTCTCTTAGTGTACCAATGGCGCCCCTTACTTTTTAAATTGGAGGTATTTTGCATCGCCTGCCCCGTCTTTTACTTTCGTAGGGAGTGATTTCTGTGTGCAGATTTGGGACCATTCCTTCCAGGATTTCCCAAGTGTAGATTATGATTTATCTCTCTCTCCTGCTTTTCCAACAAGTAAAACAGTGCTTCCAGCGTTCCAGTAGTTGAGGTGCTTATAGAACTTATACTTTGCAGTAAACGTTCTCTGTACACTCTCCAGATCTGCAATTTTGCCTGCTTTGAAAGATGTTAATGTACAGCAGTTTCCAGCCTAGAGAGAAAAGGGAAATTTGAAAAGGATCACCATTGGCTTGGATCTCTTGTTTTGAATGTTCTCATTATCCATTTTATCATTTTCTTTGAAGTTGTGATTATGGTACTGTTGTGATCCTTGAAAGTGAGACCCTCAGACATTATCACTCCAGGCCCCTCACCTTATTTTTCCGCTCTATTGTATGATCAGAGTTTGTAGTATTCTCGGTTTAGTTTTTTATCTCCTCCAGTTTTCCATGACGGAGTAGTTGGAATTTGTCTTCATTGTACATCACATTGTTTTCCGTTGCCAATTGGAAAAACTGGTTTCTATCTTCTTGGAGGTTAACCGTGTCCTCAATAAGCACGTCGTTCTCAAAACCAACCGTTCTCACCCACCTAATTTGCTTTCAGTAGTTTAGAGCAGAACAAGCTTTTTTAGACCTACGTTTCACTGTGTAGAAAGCTTTACTAAATCATTACCCTTTATAAGGGGAAAAGGGTCCCCAACTTGTACCTCTGCAACTTGTACCTCTGCAACTTGTACCCCCTGCAACTTGTACCTCTGCAACTTGTAACCTCTGCAACTTGTACCTCTGTAACTTGTACCTCTGTAACTTGTACCCCTGTAACTTGTACCTCTTTCAACTTGTACCTCTGCAACTTGTACCTCTGCAACTTTACCTCTGCAACTTGTACCTCTGCAACTTGTACCTTTGGGAAACTTGTACTTTTGCAACTTGTACCTCTGCAACTTGAAACCCCTGCAACTTGTTTCCTCTGCAACGTTCCTCTGCAACTTGTCCTCTGCAACTTGTACCTCTGCAAATTGTACCTCTGAACTTGTACCTCTGAACTTGTACCTCTGCAACTTGTACCTTTGCAACTTTACCTCTGCACTTTCCGTCCTAAAATTGTACCTCTGCAACTTGTACCTCTGCAACGTACTGCAAAATTGTAAAATCTTCACCTTTTGTCCTCTGAAAATTGTACCTCTGGGAACTTGTACCTCTGCAACTTGTACCTCTGCAACTTTTTACCTTTGCAACTTGTACCTTTTTCAACTTGACCTCTGCAAACCCTTTTACCTCGTAACTTTTTACTCTGAACTTTTACCTCTGCAACTTGTCCCCTGCAACTTGTACCTCTGCAACTTGTACCTTGAACTTGTACCTTGCAACTTGTACCTCTGCAACTTGTACCTCTGCAACTTTTACCTCTGCAACTTGTACCTCTGGGAACTTGTACCTCTGCAACTTGTACCTCTGCAACTTGTACCTTGCAACTTGTACTCTGAAACTTGTACCTCTGCAACTTGTACCTCTGCAACTTGTACCTCTGCAACTTTTACCTCTGCAACTTTTTTACCTCTGCAACTTGTACCTCTGCAACTTGTACCTCTGAATTGTACCTTGAACTTGTACCTCTGAACTTGTACCTCCTGCAACTTGTACCTCTGTAAACTTGTACCTCTGCAACTTGTACCTCTGAACTTGTACCTCTGCAACTTGTTACCTCTCAACTTGTACCTCTGTAATTTTTAAACCCCTGCAACTTGTACCTCTGTAAACTTTTTACCTCTGCAACTTTACCTCTGAACTTGTACCTCTGCAAAATTGTACCTCTGTAAAATTGTACCTCTGCAACTTGTACCTCTCAACTTGTACCTCTGAACTTGTACCTCTGCAACTTGTACCTCTGCAACTTGTACCTCTGCAACTTGTACCTCTCAACTTGTACCTCGCAACTTGTACCCCTGAACTTGTACCTCTGCAACTTGTACCTCTGCAACTGTCCTCTGCAACTTGTACCTCTGCAAACTTTTACCTCTGCAACTTGTACCTCTGCAACTTGTACCTCTTGAACTTGTACCTCTCCCAAATTGTACCTCTGCAACTTGTACCTCTGCAACTTGTACCTCTGCAACTGTACCTCTGCAATCTGTACCTCTGCAACTTGTACTCTCCCGCAACTTGTACCTCGAACTTGTACCTCTGCAACTTGTACCTCTGCAATTGTACCTCTGCAACTTGTACCTCTGAAAATTGTACCTCTGAACTTGTACCTCTGCAACTTGTACCTCTGAACTTGTACTCTGCAACTTGTACCTCTGTAAACCCTTGTAACCCTCTGCAACTTGTACCTCTGTAACTTGTACCTCTGCAACTTGAAACCCCTGCAACTTGTACCTCTGAACTTGTACCTTGCAACTTGTACCTCTGTAACTTGTACTCTGCAACTGTACCTCTGTAACTTGTACCTCTGAACTTGTACCTCTGCAACTTTTACCTCTGTAACTTGTACCTTTTGCAACTTGTACCTCTGGAACTTGTCCTCTGCAACTTGTACCTTTGCAACTTGTACCTCTGTAATTTTTACTCTGAAAATTGTACCCTTAACATGTACCTCTGCAACTTGTACCTCTGCAACTTGTACCTCTGAACTTGTACCTCTGCAACTTGTACCTCTGTAACTTGTACCTCTGAACTTGTACCTCTGCAACTTGTACCTCTGCAATTGTACATCTGAACTTGTACCTCTGAACTTGTACCTCTGCAACTTGTACACTCTTTCAACTTGGGACCTCTGCAACTTACCTCGCAACTTGTACCCTGTAAAATTGTACCTCTGAACTTGTCCTCTGCAAAATTGTACCTCTGAACTTGTACCTCTGCAAATTGTACCTCTGCAACTTTGTACCTCTGCAAATTTTTACCTCTGAACTTTTTACCTCTGAACTTGTACCCCTAACTTTTGTTCCTCTCAACTTGTACCTCTGTAACTTGTACCTCTGCAACTTGTGCCTCTGCAACTTGTACCTCTGTAACTTGTACCTCTGCAACTGTACCTCTGCAACTTGTACCTCTGCAAATTGTACACTCTGCAACTTGTACCTCTGTAACTTGTACCTCTTAACTTGTACCTCTGCAACTTGTCCTCTCAACTTGTACCTCTGTAACTTGTACCTCTGAACTTGTCCTCTGAACTGAAACCCCTTTTAATTGTACCTCTGCAACTTGTACCTCTGAACTTGTACCTCTGCAACTTGTACCTCTGCAACTTGTACCTCTGCAACTTGTACCTCTGAACTTGTACCTCTGCAACTTGACCTCTGCAACTTGTACCTCTGTAACTTGTACCTCTGCAACTTGTACCCCTGAACTTGTACCTCTGTAACTTGTACTCTGCAACTTGTACCTCTGCCCCAAATTGTACCTCTGAACTTGTACCTCTGAACTTGTACCTCTGCAACTTGTACCTCTGAACTTGTACCTCTGCAACTTGTACCTCTGCAACTTGTACCTCTGCAACTTGTACCTCTGTAACTTGTACCTCTGCAACTTGTACCTCTGCAACTTTTACCTCTGTAACTTGTACACTTGAAATTGTACTCTGCAACTTGTCCTCTGCAACTTGTACCTCTGTAACTTGTACCTCTGCAACTTGTACCTCTGAACTTGTACCTTGAACTTGTACCTCTGCAACTTGTACCTCTGAACTTGTACCCTCTGTAACTTGTACCTCTGCAAATTGTCCTCTGCAACTTGTACCTCTGTAACTTGTACCTCTGAACTTGTCCTCTGCAAAATTGTCCTTTTGCAACTTGTACCTCTGTAACTTGTACCTCTGCAACTTGTCCTCTGCAACTTGTACCTTGAACTTGTCCTCTGCAACTTGTACCTCTGTAACTGTACCTCTGAACTTGTACCCCTGCAACTTGTCCTCTGCAAACTTGTCCTCTGAACTTGTACCTCTGCAACTTGTCCTCTGCAACTTGTACCTTTTGCAACTTGTACCTCTGCAATTCCTCTGCAACTTGTACCTCTGCAACTTGTCCTCTGCAACTTGTCCTCTGCAAACTTGTTTCCTCTGAACTTTTACCTCTGAACTTGTACCTCTGCAAACTGTACCTCTGAACTTGTCCTCTGCAACTTGTACCTCTGCAACTTGTACCTCTGCAACTTGTACCCCTGCAACTTGTACCTCTGAACTTGTACCCTGCAACTTGTCCTCTGCAACTTGGGACCTCTGCAACTTGTACCTCTGCAACTTGTACCTCTGTAACTTTTTCCTCTGCAACTTGTACCTCTGAACTTGTACCCCTGCAACTTGTACCTCTGCAACTTGTACCTCTGCAACTTGTACCTCTGAACTTGTACCTCTGAACTTGTTTCCTCTGCAACTTGTACCTCTGCAACTTGTACTCTGAACTTGTACTCTGCAACTTGTACCTCTGAACTTGTGCCTCTGCAACTGTACCTCTGCAACTTGTACCTCTGCAACTTGTACCTCTGTAACTTGTACCTCTGCAACTTGTACCCTGAACTTGTACCTCTGCAACTTGTAACCCTCTGCAACTTTTTACCTCTGCAACTTGTACCTCTGCAACTTGTACTCTGCAACTGTAACCTCTGAACTTTCTCTGCAACTTGTACTCTGCAACTTGTAACCCTGCAAACTTGTACCTCTGAATTGTACCTCTGCAACTGACCTCTGAACTGTACCTACTGGCAACTTGTAACTCTGCAACTTGTACCTCGCAACTTGTACCTCTGCAACTTGTGCTTGGAACCTTTACCTTGGAACTTGTACCTCAGTAACTTTCCTCTGTAACGTACTCTGCACATGTACCTCAAACACCGCAGAACTGTCTTGAACAAGGAGAACTAAGGAATCATTTTTCAACTTGACCAGCCATTGTGCTCAGTCATCAACTTGTAAGAAAGTACCTACTGGCAGTAAAACCATCTGTAATGTACCCTTAGTTATACTGAACTTGGACCTCCAAGGTACCTCCACTTTTCCTCCTCATTGATTCCTTTGAACTCTGAAGGTTGAACAAAGGTGGAAAATCTCGTTTTTAAAAGATTCCCACTGAAAGTGCCATTAGTCCTGAAAAAGGAATATACCGTTGCAGACGGAGCATCATGGGTTTGTACCCAAAGAATTTTCAACAACTTGTTTAACCTTTGGCGAAGACCTACTTCGAGAGGGATGGTACCGACTATGGACCCCGCCTCCAAATCTTGCTTTTCAACCGTCCCTCTACAGTTTAAGCACTTACGCCTATGGGGTGTACATTCTTCAAGATTGATAACTGAACCATCGACTAGTTGGATGTACCTCATTTCCCCTCCCTTTCGCATCCCCTTGTATACTGATAAAACACCACGGTTGCGAAAGTTTTGAAAAGATTTCCCCAATATGCGTATAAATGTCCATCTTCACTTGTTCTTTTTTCAAACCATTCAAACTCTGAACTGTTCCTCTGTTAAACTTGTACCTCTGCAACTTGTACCTTTATTTCATTCAACTGTTATTTTTACCTATCATGAATCTTTATGAAAAGTGGAGATATAAATACCGACACGATGGAAAAAATAGAATATGCGTATAAAGCGTCCATTATTTAAAAAAACGTTTCGCCCCCCAAAAGTGGACTTTAAGTCACAACAAGATCTACCTTAAAGAGTAACAGGTGTAATAGGGGGGAAAGTCAAGTGACTTCCACACTATTATACCATTTATTTACCCAGGTAGATCGAATGTTAAAATGATATAAAAATACCCACAGGGTTGTTTGTAAAGGCTTGACAAAGCTCCCGGAGAGGGAAACGTTGCCCCAATAAAATGTCACATTAGTTGCACTTGTGTCCTTTTACTTTACATAGACACATATGCAACAATTAGGTATCTAACTGTTGCATGTGTCTTATCAGGTAGATCTGTTTGTGACTTAACAAAGTCCGCTGTGTGGCGAAACGTAATCATTTGTGTTTATTTTCGATGGGGCAGGTGTGGAGTAGTCTACTCAGGGTAGAAGTTGCTGTCAGCTGTGGAGTCACAGTATCGTGCTACAAACTGCTTGCCTCACCCCTCCCTCTCTTCCTCTACCTGCTATTGTTGATGTTATTGTCACAATCATTGGGAAAAATCGCCTGACACGGGTCTTTGTCGTGTCATAACCCCTTCAGAGGTGCCGTTGAACCTGGGGATAAATTTAGATTTAGTAATAGTGAAGCATTGGTTGACAGAAGCGTCTGTATGCAGTGTAAGAGAAACTGGCTGGAACTTACTTTACATATGAACACAAGTGGGACCCTTGCTAACCTACACCCACTCATGCACCCGTCCAACATATATTTATAACACTCAGGTGTTTACTATGGATTTAAGTATAGTACTTAGATGGGTAAGAACTAGGTAACTTAAGTAAGGAGTAGGTAAAACAAATCATTAATGATTCTTCGAGTCGAATCATTAATGATTCTTCGAGTCGATAGGCTTTAAATTTAAATACCTAATCTAAGAGTCACAAGGAAGGGCCTTCAATGGTTTGAAACTAATTTTGCCCAGTTTAAAGGTGAGTCGAAAACTATATTTAGTGCTGTGGGAGCGGATGTGGTGGTTACCTGGTGTGTAGTGT
Organism: Cherax quadricarinatus; assembly: GCF_026875155.1. Taxonomy (NCBI): domain Eukaryota; kingdom Metazoa; phylum Arthropoda; class Malacostraca; order Decapoda; family Parastacidae; genus Cherax; species Cherax quadricarinatus. Next base: position 9,170 of record NW_026474605.1, read on the forward strand.
TTGGCCATCAAGGTCACCCAAGCGAGGTGGTCACTGCTCCCTCCAGTGTCTTGTCTGGTCCAGACTGTCTCAACCGTCACCACATACTGCTGCACTCTCCAAGGCTTTCTTCCATGGTATCTTAGGGTATGGAATCAGTACAAGGTTAACTAAGGGCGAAATGTTTTCTTAATAAATATCCTAAGTGTTGCCCATTTGTCTCTACACTACGGCATAAAATTTACACATGCCATCTTGTAGGTTCTCTCTCAATGGCTGTCAGTGTCTTGAGTGCAGATATCGTACAGGCTAAGAGTCTTGCACGTGTTGTGTACCTCTTGCACGTTGATGATTTAGACACTTGCGCAACACTTGTTTATCTTTATTGTGGAAACGTTTCGTCAACCAGTGGCTTCCTCAGTCCAATACACAGAAGAATGATGAAATTAAGACACATGTCAACATCTGGGTATGTTTATTGTAGACGTTTTCGCCATCCAGTGGCTTTATCAATACAAATTCCAGAACATAACTTGAAGACAGTAGGACTATATACAGAAGATGAGGTAATCAGTCCCTCAACCAAGGAGTAGGTGCGAAGAGCACCATGATCGCATTGTCAAATGCTTTTGCAAAGTCTGTGTATATTACATCTGCATTCTGATTTTCTTCCAGTGCACCAGGCCATATCATAGTGATCCAGTAGTTGTGAGAGGCAGGAGCGACCTGCCCTGAACCCATATTGCCCTGGATTGTGCAGATTTTGGGAATCCAGGTGATTTACAATCCTGCTTCTTGGCACTCTTTCAAAGATTTTATGTGGGGAACGTCAGAGCATTGTCTATAGTTCTTAGCTAATGCTTTGCTGCCACCTTTATGGAGTGGGCTATATACGTTTGTTTTAAGTGACTGTGGAATTTCACCCATGTCCAAGCTCCTCCTCCATAGTGTACTTTGGCACGCGAGAGAGGGTTTCTTGCAGTTCTTATGAAACAGAGTTCCACGAGTCTGGCCCGGGGCTGAGTGCATGGGCATGTTGTTAATGGCTTTTTCGAAATCTATCGGAGTTAGGGTAATGTCGGAAATCTGGCATACATATATGGAGTTTTGAGGCTCATTCATGAAGAAAATCATTTGGGTCGTCGATCCTCAGACCGATTAGTGGTTCACTAAACACAGAGTCGTACTGGGATTTCAATATTTCACTCATTTCCTTGTTGTCATCTGTGTAAGTCCCATCCTGTCTGAGTAAGGGCCCGATACTAGATGTGGTATTTGCCTTGTTTTTGGCACATGAAAAGAAATATTTTTGAATTTCTTTCATTTCACTAATAGCTTTAAGCTCCTCCTGTCTCTCCTGTTTCCTGTAAAAGTCATTTAACTTAAGTT
>NW_026474606.1:0-11566 GCF_026875155.1 Cherax quadricarinatus
AGGTGAACAGTACTTGTAGGCAGCTGTAGCCTGTAGATTGCAGCTCGATGTGACGTCCTGGCGTAGATCCAGCTCGATGTGACGTCCTGGCGGAGATCCACCTCAATTTCTTCTCGTTAATAATGTACCCTATTCACTGTATTTCTCTCACTGGTCACACGATTGTTTCACTTTATTACCTTTCTTGGGTGACACTTGACAACGTCACCTTACCACCCAGACTAGTCTGCCCACTCTGCGCCACAACGTTTTTATTTTCTAGATCACTTACAAAATTGTGGCTCTCCCCACACTTACGTGGCTCAGGCAGATTAAAAATCACTTCTAGGATTGTTCACTACCCTGACACACTTAGCAACCCTTGCAGAACACTTGGGTAGCCCTCAAAAACACTTATATTCCCGGAGCACGGAAGGTGTGACTCACACACTCGGTGTCCCTGTTGTGTGTGTGTGTGTCAGTGTCAGTGTGTGTGTGTGTGTGTGTGTGTGTGTGTGTGTGTGTGTGTGTGTGTGTGTGTACTCTCCTATTTGTGGTTGCAGGGGTCGAGTCTTAGCTCCTGGCTCCGCCTCTTCTCCGGTTGCTACTGGGCCCTCTCTCTCCCCGCTCCATGAGCTTTATCAAACCTCGTCTTAAAACTGTGTATGGTTCCTGCCTCCACTACGTCATTTTCTAGGCTATTCCACTGCCTTACAACTCTATGACTGAAGAAATACTTCCTAATATCTCTCTGACTCATTTGTGTCTTCAACTTCCAATTGTGGCCTCTTCTTTCTGTGTCCCCTCCCTGTGTGTACTCACCTATTTGTACTCACCTATTTGTGGTTGCAGGGGTCGAGTCCTAGCTCCTGGCCCCGCCTCTTCACCGGTTGCTACTGGGCCCTCTCTCTCCCTGCTCCATGAGCTTTATCAAACCTCGTCTTAAAACTGTGTATGGTTCCTGCCTCCACTACGTCATTTTCTAGGCTATTCCACTGCCTTACAACTCTATGACTGAAGAAATACTTCCTACTATCTCTCTGACTCATTTGTGTCTTCAACTTCCAATTGTGGCCTCTTGTTTCTGTGTCCCCTCCCTGGAACATCCTGTCTTTGTCCACCTTGTCTATTCCACGCAGTATTTTATATGTCGTTATCATGTCTCCCCTGACCCTCCTGTCCTCCAGTGTCGTCAGGCCGATTTCCCTTAATCTTTCTTCATAGGACATTCCCCTTAGCTCTGGAACTAACCTTGTCGCAAACCTTTGTACTTTCTCTAGTTTCTTGACGTGCTTTATCAAGTGCAGGTTCCAAACAGGTGCTGCATACTCCAGTATGGGCCTGACATACACGGTGTACAGTGTCTTGAATGATTCCTTACTAAGGTATCGGAATGCTGTTCTCAGGTTTGCCAGGCGCCCATATGCTGCAGCAGTTATCTGATTGATGTGTGCTTCCGGAGACATGCTCGGTGTTATACTCACACCCAAGATCTTTCTCCTTGAGTGAGGTTTGCAGTCTTTGGCCACCTAGCCTATACTCTGTCTGTGGTCTTCTGTGCCCTTCCCCTATCTTCATGACTTTCCATTTGGCAGGATTAAATTCGAGAAGCCATTTGCTGGACCAGGTGTCCAGTCTGTCCAGGTCTCTTTGAAGTCCTGCCTGGTCTTCATCAGATTTAATTCTCCTCATTAACTTCACATCATCTGCAAACAGGGACACTTCTGAATCCAACCCTTCCGTCATGTCGTTCACATATACCAAAAATAGCACTGGTCCTAGGACCGACCCCTGTGGGACCCCGCTCGTCACAGGTGCCCACTGTGATACATCATTACGTACCGTTGTGTGTGTGTGCGTGTGTGTGTGTGCGTGTGTGTGTATGTGTGTGTGTGTATGTGTGTGTGTGTGTGTGTGTGTGTGTGTTTGTGTGTGTATGTGTATGTGACTCAACAATCAATATTTGCACCAATAACTCAGTTGTGACTGGGTGTAGAAGTGTGAATTGCTCATTGCACTAAAATTTGTTCATGATTGTAGCCATGTATAAACGTAAGTAACCATTCTTACAGAATTCATTACCTTTGTAACTTGTGAGCTCATTACCTTTGTACCTAGTTCAGCTATCAAAACTTTGGGGGCCCAGTCCCTGGACCCATTACGTACCTATGTATTCTGTAAATACCTTTGTAACTTGTCATGATTGTGACCAGACCTACCTGGAGTTCATTACCTTTGTAAATTGTGAGTTCATTACCTTTGTAAATTGTGGGTTCATTACCCCTGTAACTTGCTCAGCTATCAAAACTTTGGAGTCCAGTCCCTGGACCAATTATGTACCTCTGTAATCTTTTGACTACCACCCACAGGATGGGTATGGGGAACATAATAAATATATTAAACTAACTCCTGGTACAGGGTAGATATCTATTGTGTCCTGCTTAAGCCAAGTCTCAGTAAGAATAATGCAGGAGAAGGGTGTCTTTAGTGATTCAAGGAATGCCAGGAGGTCATCATAGTGTTTGCTTAAGGAGCTGATGTTGTAGTTAAGTACTGATAGACTTTTAGCATTGTTTAGGATAGTGCTGGCTTGTGATGCTGTGTAATAAAGGCAGTTACTTTCCAATAGGTTTTGATTGTGTGTCAGATTATGGAGGTTTAGATCAGGGTCAACGTAAACAATCATCTTCTAGGTTTGAATTATGGTTATTTATATCCTGAGTTGTGTGTTGAGTTCTAGTACTGATATCTGTAGTGGTGGGAAGTTTGGACAAGTATATAGCTAAAGCATTTTGGTCATGTGGAGCATAGTCACTGCAACACATAATGAAGTTGGTGTTGTATATGTGTTGTGCTGGAATGAACTAAAGTACAACTAGGTTTAAACTAATAGTATAAAAATACAAATTCAAAATAGCACCAGACTCTCACTAGTAATTGCACTAGGGTCTAATATAGTGAATTTGGTATTGACTATGTATTGAGCTAGAATGAGCTATAGCACAACTGAGTTTAATCAAATAATATAAAAAAGGCACAAGACTCTCAGTTGTAATTGCACTAAGGTCTTATATAAGTTGTTTACAAGAACTAGAGTATAACTAGATTTAAATTGACAAGATAAAATACACAAGTTAAGGTAGCAAAAGAATAAAAAAAAATGATAAAAAAAATGCAATGACTTGGTTATAATATGCTAGTAAGATGGTAGACAGGATAATATAAAAGTTGTATTTGAAAAAACTAGTTTAAAAAAGTATAGAATAAAAATGGTCAATAAAAGAAGTTTACAATAAGTTTGGTCAATATAGTTGAAAGCAAAATTGGGCAATAATAGGGATTTTAGAATAAAATTGGGCAATTGAGTATTTCTTAAAGTGAGGTAGAATTATTGAGGACAAGTTATGGTTAGTTTATAATAAAATAAGATACAACAGTGCGGTAAGTTGTAAAAAACAAGATAGATTTTGTAGATATTAAACACAATTCAGACTATGAGGTAGAATGGTCGTTGAATACAACAATAACAATCAAAAGTAGTTGGGGTATTAGAATTTTAGGGGGGCACAAATTTATGACAGTGTAACACTAACGGTGGACTATGGGTATTATCTGCACTTTACTCTGATTCTGTTAGTCCAGCCTCACTTAGGAATGTTTTAAGGTCATGTTCTGTAGAGATGAAGTATCTCTTCCTAACTGGGATATTTCCATCCCTCACAAAGCACTGGTGGATTTTTTGGGCATAACGTAATTTTCTTAGCCGATAAAGAAGGTTGTGAAGGCTTACTCAGCCCTGTAACAATTTCAGACAGTATTACCAAAGCTGGCTCCTCCTCAGGAAAATTAATGTATAGAAAAAGAATAAAAACTGACAAACATAAACACTTTATTATTTAGAAAATATAAAATATAAAACACTTAAATATGAAATATTGATCCTACATTAAAGAAAATGAAAAATGAAAAATATAAATGATAACTGAATTCAACGCTAATATAAAACTTGGGTGTCTGGTCTTGGTGACACTGCGTGTTGTTGAAATCGTAGCCGTTGCCGATGATGTGGGGGGGGGTCGCAGGTGTTGATGACAACCCACCGGCTCGTTCTTCACAGAATAGCCGTGAGTATTCTATCCCGATGACAGGAAAGCAGGTTCTTTACCGCTGCAATGATGAGGGGTTACGTCCTGCAATTTCATACAGGTGAACAGGTAATTAAATCCAAAAAGGAAGTCTCGGATGTTAGATCATCCTCCATCAATTTTACTCGTTGATTGGCAGGTGACCCTCCTCTGTCCAGCCAACTGGAAAGATGACAGGTTTACCCACTGCGTAAGAAAACACTCTCCATGATAAGTACAATACCTAAAAGATGTGGTGATTAATACAACAGTCAACCGCTAGAGCAAAACTGAAAGGACTAAGTTTATTAATGGTCAACAGTGAAGCTTTCCCAACCAATAAAACCACTAGATACAATGCCAGGCATGTACTTACAGTAGTGCTGGGAGCTGTGATTCTAGTGAGTTTACTGTTTGGACCGGACCCCACAACGTCCCCCTTTTCAGGGGGGGGAGGAAGGAGGGGGAAGGTATAAGGGAGCTAGACTGACCCCTACCTTAACCAAGCAGCCGGAATCAAACATCACTTATTGGGGTGGAGGAAAAAAGGCAGAATAGCGGGGAGCTGGACTACCCTACCTTAACAATTAGCCGCAATGAAACAATTGGTACTATATACTCCCATCACTACTCCTATCTATTGATCTGGTTCCCTCACCACATCGCCCCCATACCAAACTATATCAAGGAGATATAGAAGGAATTAGGCGAGAAAAAGTTCTAAAACATGGTGGAAGTCGCATAAGGCAACAAATCTTCTATCTGACTGTCACAACTTAACCATCAAGGAAATAAATGTCTGACCATGATTTAACACAATATGGAACGTAAAAAGCCTTGAGTGCCAATGTCCACCTCAAAGCGACTGTATGGTTTCCCTTAAAAGTTCTAGAATAAGTCAAAGGTTTGTGGTCCGTTTCTAAAATGAATTCTTTTCCCAGCAAATAAAATTTAAGTTTGGAGATACCGCACAAAAGGGCCAAACATTCCTTTTCTATGGTGGAGTATCTCGTTTCTACGGGAAGGAGTTTCTGGTCTAAGGTCAAGGAGAAACTGGTAAGAAGACTGAACCTCAGCATTTACCTCCTCATTAGTCCATAAGTCATGAAGGATGGACAGTGGACCTCTGGCCTGTCTACCATAGAGAAGTTCAAAAGGTGAAAACCCCAAAGAGTCACTGGGAACTTCCCTCATGGCAAACATGAGGCACAGGGTAATGTAAACGAGCCACTCCTTAGGTTTTAAGGGAGCAAAGTTTCCTTAAAATTGACTTTAGAATCGAATTCTGGCGCTCAATCCTCCCATTACAGCTGGGATGATAGGGTGTGGTGAAGAGAGTCTTCACTCCCTCCCAGAGTTGGTATAGAATTGCATTAAGTCAGATGTGGAAATGTTCCCCACGATCAACAAAATTTCTCTAGGGATGCCTACACTCTGGAGAAGATGGACAAAAGGGCTTCAGCCACATCGTAGGAGTTATGGTTTTTAAAGGACGGCTTCAGGAAGCTGAAGCATAATCACTAATGTTAACATATATGTCCCCCAATGAAAGGTGGAGATAAAGACCAACGATGTCAATAGCTACTCTTTCAAAAGTACCGTAAAACTGGCAGTTGACCCGTATAGGTACTCGTCTGGTACCATCGGGGAGGATGACAGTTTCAAACTTTACGACGATCTACAATAGGTAGTGGACATCTGAGGACATTTTTTGCACAAAATAGGTTCCCTAATTATTATATAGGTTTTACGATGCGAAAAAATGTACCGGCCACTCGCAGTTCATGAGCCATTTTTAAGAACATCTCTCTGCATTGACTTGGAACAACTAAGATGGAATAGTCTGTCTTATCCCCCCCCCAATTCCCTTAATTTAATATTGAATACTGACCTTGTACAAGATACCTTTTATATATTCAAATTTTATATTGAAAAGTTTATTCCTTTGAGATAACTTGATTTTGTTTTAGCGGCATTAAGCAAATTCTGAAGAGAATGGCAATTTCGGTTGTAAATGACAAATGAGTTCCTCGATATGAATAAAGCGTAAAGAGTCAGGGAAAATCAAACTGATTGGACAGTAAAGAGAAGCCTGGCTTTGCCTGACCCTAGTCAAGACATTTATAGTATCAGGAGGTGATATCTTTCAATTTCATCTAATAAGTGAACCCGTGATCCTACTACCTCGCTTTCGAGAGTAGCATCACTGGTTTTTTTAACCACATGAAATCTCCACGAGAACATTGTCCTCATCTGAACTTTCGAAGGGGCTGTTCGCTGACTCTACAGAAAGAGGATCTGAACCCTATGTCCATCTTTGGTGATGAAGGTCAACCTCAAAGTAAAATGGCACTTTTACATTACCTATTAGTACGGAGTTCAAGAAGTGATGGGAGCTAGTACGGCTTCAGACCAACCGTGTGAACCATTAGTCCTAAGGTAACAATGGATGGTAGAAACGTGTCTGTACGGCCAATAGGCTGAAATATAGCAGAGAATGAGTTTCTTTAAGGTAAGGAACAGCTTATCAGAAATGACTAACATGTGCATCCAGTGTCCTCGTTAGAAAAGATTAAGAAACATTAATTCCATAAACTTTCCTGAACAGAAGGGTGCTTGTCATTAACAGTCTTTAAACATCTACCAACTTTTTTGGACCTTCTATAGTACATCAGTACGATTATGTCCCTTAACACCACACAAATGACACACAGAAATAACAATGAATCATTTTACTTTCCACTAGATGCTTTGATTTCATTTTAAGGTCTGGATGAACCCTTGTCCTTAGGTCTTTAGAGAATTGTAGCCTCAGCATACAGGTCTGCACGCCTCACAACTCCCCTCATTTTTAATCAGGTAACGTTCTCTGAAGAATGTTCGATCTGAAGGGAAGAGCTGTAAGAACTGGGTCAGCAACCATAAGTCTCAAAGAGATTCATAACTGCGATCAATTCCCTGAAGCTCTCTATCCAAAAGTCGAACAAATGAGAATATTGTTACCTGTAACTGAGCTGATAGTTCTTTCTGCCATGCTGTAAGGTGGCATCTGAAAATCTTTCCTAGTAAGAATTAGGGTTTTTTGATAATCTTTAAGGATGCCATCCTTCATAGTTATAATTTACATATGATATCCTGCGACAAAGTTGCATAGAAATTCTAGGCTGTCCCAGAAAATAACATAATTAACCTGGAAGCGCCCGGTGTCAGCAGGCCATTCCACAGAGGAGTAGCGGTATTCAAAACCTGATAATATTAAGTTATGTCTTTCCCCTTTGTGAAGGGAGGTAAATTAGGTGTTGACATGTTACTGACTGCACGTTGTTATCCTTACTCCCTCCTCTAATTGTTTTGTATGTGTAAAAGTTAACATTTTAATTCTCAATCAAGGCGAGATTTTTTGAGGCTCGCGATCCTTTTCTATCTCAATAACTCATGTTTCTCTCTAGCTTTTTTCCTCAACTTTCTCTATCCTTTGCTCATTCCTCAAGTTCTCTTAATTTAACCTGTTTTTCCTCACGTATCTTTGCTTTTCCCTCATGTATTTTAGCTTGTTCCTCACTACTCTAGCCTCCCTCCTCACGATCATCATTCTATCAAGCTCCTTTTGTCTCTCTCTCTCTTTCTATCTGTCCTTTCCTTGGATTTCTCTCTCATTCTCTCTCTCTCCTTTTTATCTTCTGTTTCCTTTCTAACTGTTCTTTCTTCTCTCCTCAATTCTCTTCTCTTGTCAAGTCTTCCTGGTCTTAGCAATAAAAAGACAGATACCTAAATTTTTTTCCCTTGTTATTCCTAACTTACTTCCAGCAATTCATCCAAAACTGGTATTCCTCCATATCAAGAATCACTTAAACTACCGGGGAAAAAAGAAACGGGAATAAACGAAAATGGAGGTTCAATTCTGCTTCGCTCAAGACTGAAATAAATCAGCGGGCATGCGATCCTACATTACATTAAACGACCATGTATTAATGAAAACGAAGGGTTGCTATGTCGGCTCCGACAAACAGTAATTATAAAGGGGACCCTTGACCATCCAATCTTCTCACCAAAAAATACAAGAGTGTCCCTAACGACAGTTCCCTTGAATATAATATAAGAGCTCAATGAAACAAATTTTCACTGAAAATCTCGGGTCACTAGAGTCTAATCCTCCACAGTGATTTCAAGCGCGAACAAAAGTTGGCAGCATAAATATTATATCCTGCCTGACTTGACTTACAATAAACTGAGACTATAACAATCACAAATCTTTAAATTACCTGTACTGTAGTCCTAACCATAGTAGAATGATTTACTCATGGCTGGAGGGAACCGTCTGGTAATGCGCGTTGAGGTTCCATGTAGATTCGAGAGGGAGTTGAATCTTGATCCAGTCGAGTTGTTCCTGGTAAGGTCACCGACTTGTGAAGGCTTACTCAGCCCTGTGTAACAACTTCAGACAGTATAACCAAAGCTGGCTCCTTCCCCCGGAAAATAATGTAAAGAAAAAGAAAAAAAACTGACAAACAAAAACAACGCTCTAACACTATTATTATTAAGAAAATATAAAATGAAAAAACAGTTTAAAATATGAAATTTATCCTACATTAAAGAAAACGAAAAATGAAAAATATAAATGTTTAACTGAAATTCAATGCTAAATATAAAACCTGGTGTCCAGGTGTTTTGGTGACACTGCGTGTTTGTTGAAATCGTAGGCCGTTGCCGATGATGTGGGGGGGGGTCCCGCAGTGTTTTATGCAACCCACACGAGGGTTCGTTCTTCACAGAATAGTCGAGAGTATCTATCCCGATGACAGGAAAGCAGATTCTTTACTTGCTTGCAAATTAATGAGGGGTTTACGTCCTGCAATTTCATACAGGTGCACAGGTAATTAAATCCAAAAAGGAAGTCTCAGGACATTAGTCCATCTCCATCAATTCTCTCGTTGATTGGCAGTGACCCCTCTTTGTCGATCAAAGCGGGAAAGATAGACAGGTTACCCACTGCTTAAAAAATAACTCTCCATGATTAAGTACAATTTCCTAAAAGAATGTGGTGATTATTACAACAGACAACCAACATCAAGACGAAAGGACTAAGTTTATTATTGGTCAAAAGTGAAGCCTTTCAACCAAATAAATCCAACTAGACAAATTACAATTCAGGCATTTACTTACAGTATGGCTGGGAGCTGTGATTCTAGTGATTACTGTTTTGACCGGAGCCCACAACGTCACCTTTCGGGGGGGGGAGGAAGGGAGGGGAAGGTATAGCGGAGCTAAGACCTAACCCTAACCTTAACAAGCAGCCGGAATCAAACTATCACTTTCTGGGTGGGGGAAAAAAGGCGGGAATAGCGGGAGCTGGACTTACCCTACCTTAACAAGTAGCCGGCAATGAAACTATTTATTTATTTATTTATTTTATTTAGTAATTTAAGCATACAAACAGAGGTACAAAAAAATACAGGTAAGAGCAGCATGCCAAAGCCACTTACATGCATAGCATTACGGGCTGGCTTAAAATTAACTTAAGATTAACTAAGCAATGATGAAATCAGTGATAAAACATTATTGTAAACAGATAACTATAAAGCACAAATGAGTATTACAAAGACAGGTCATATGGTTGCTTGCATTGTTGTACATTCAGTCGAATGGAGTATTCTGTTAGGTAGTGTATTTAAAAAAATAATAAAGTTAGATTTGGTCCTAGGTTTAACATTTGTGTGATATAATTGTGAGTAACATATAGGATATACAATTTATAAGGTACAGTTATTCAGTATTTATTTGGTTTTGAGTGAGTAAGTGATCTTTGAGAAGAGACTTGAATTTATAAACAGGTAGTGTTTCTTTTATATTTACAGGTAATGAATTCCAGATTTTAGGGCCTTTTATGTGCATTGAGTTTTTGCATAGTGTGAGATGGACACGAGGAACATCAAAGAGTGATCTGTGCCTTGTGTTATGGTCTGTGTTCTGTTGAGGTTGGCAAGGAGATGTTTGAGGGGGGGGGGTTAATATCAGAGTTAAGTGTTCTATGTATATAATAGGTGCAATAATAAGTATGGATGTTTTGTATGGTGAGTAGTTGAGTGTTTTGAATTTGGTGGAGTGTGTTGCCTGTAGTGAGAATTTGTTATCATTCAAACTGCAGCCTTTTGTTTGGGTAATTAGTGGTCTGAGATGGTTAATTGTTGTTGAGCCCCATGCACAAATTCTGTAGGTGAGATAGGGGTAAATAAGAGAGTGATAAAGGGCCAGGAGGGCTGACTGTGGAACATAGTACCGTATCTTTGAAGTATGCCTACAGTCTTGGATATTTTCTTAGAAATTTGTGTATATGTGTATGAAATTGAGTCTATTATTGAGGGGGGATTCCTAGGAATTTTCCCCCTGTTAGCTTTGGATAGGTGATCCGTTTATTGTTATGTTAAGAGGTACATCTGTAGCTCTGTTACCAAACTGAATGAAGTAGGTTTTGGCAATTTTTTAGTGTAGTTTGTTAGTCCCCCATCCAGGTAGATATTTTTTTGTAATTCGGTTTTACAGTATTGGCTAGCGTGACTGGGCTCGGTGAGAGAAGACGTATGTAGTGTCATCTGCAAAAAATGTGGGTTTGAGTAATTGCGAAGCATTTGGTAGGTCATTTATGTATAGGGGAAAGAGAAGAGGGCCAAGGACACTTTCCCTGTGGGAAACCAACTGATTGATTGTGTGGAAGCTTGCCCCATTTGCGCACACATATTGGCTTCTGTTGCTGAGGTAAGACTTGAGGTAGTTTTAGGGGTGCCCTCTAATACCATAGTGTACAATTTTACGTGGGGGCAAGTCATGGTAAACTGTAAACAAAAGCTTTACGTAAGTCAATGAAGATCCCCCGTGGGACTTCTTTTTTCTCTATTGCAGTGTATATATGTTCTAGCATGTGTATAATAGCATCATTAGTATTTTTATTAGGCCTGAATCCAAATTGGCAGGGGTTGAGAATGTTTTGGGAGATGAGGTAGGAGTAGATTCATTTATGAATTAATTTTTTGAAGATTTTTGAGAGAGGGTGTAAATTGGATATTGGCCTATAGTTATTCAACTCTGTTTAGTCTCCTCCTTTATGGATCGGGGTGACCCTTGCTATTTTGAGAACTGTAGGACATAGCCCCACTCCACAAAGGGGGCAGTAAAGCAACAGCAAAGAACTACAGACCAATAGCACTAACATCCCATATCATAAAAATCTTTGAAAGGGTCCTAAGAAGCAAGATCACCACGCATCTAGAAACCCATCAGTTACACAACCCAGGGCAACATGGGTTTAGAACAGGTCGCTCCTGTCTGTCTCAACTATTGGACCACTACGACAAGGTCCTAAATGCACTAGAAGACAAAAAGAATGCAGATGTAATATATACAGACTTTGCAAAAGCCTTCGACAAGTGTGACCATGGCGAAAGGCCACAAAAAGCGTGCTAAAAAAA
>NW_026474607.1:0-11022 GCF_026875155.1 Cherax quadricarinatus
ACAAACAGCAAGATATATTAGAGATATACCTCTCAAACACGAAAGAAGCCTTTCAAAAACTGAAAGGAATTTTTTATGTAGACTTAATTTTTGTATTATTTGCAATTTATACTGTCATGGAACTAATAGGAATGTAACCCCTGCAAATTTGTTGGGACAGCTGTATATATGATATACCTTCTACAATTTAGCACTCCCTCATAATTATAAGAATAATACCTTCTATAACACACTAAAAGTTCATGTTTAGATAATAGGCTGATATGATTACTATTCCACCTTTCCACAAAAAATATTTTCCTTCTGCTGGAATAGTGGAAAGAGGATTAGAACTTGTAGCAAAATGTGCTGTACAAAATGAAAGGAAGCTATTACAGATGTTGGTACAATCATATATAAAGTACAGTATATAGTTTAAAAATGACAAAAATAAACTTATCATGAAAATTTAATAAAAACTTTTACCATCCTTTTTCCCATATAATTAAGATATTTAATGTTACCAAGACCCAGGAGAAATAGCTAAAGAAAAATTATGTATACAGTACAACTAGAAAATAATGTGTCTGGATGAGTACAATTTGAATATGTTCTGCTTGGGTAATACTAGGTACATATTTTGTGATTAAATATAATACCACCCAAGATCTTGCCCATGACATTCATAAGTTCATCAAAATTTATTTTAAAACCCATGACTCAATACATACAATATTTATCATTGCAGACACACTTATTATGCTATGCCAGAGACAATCTTGTATTGAATTTCAGATTTTAAAAAAAACGTGCAAAGCTTTGGTCCAGTTAGAATCATTTTTTCAAGTTGACAATAATCCTATCTGGTGTGGAGAAAAATGTTTGTTAACAATGTGTATTATATTAACAAATTGTGTAAAAGCATTGTTTCCAGACATTAAAAATATGTTATACTCTGACCAGCACAAGCATATATAAGCATTAAATTTGTTTTAAATACTACCTACTAACAAGAGGGGTCTCAAGCAGTAGATGTGGATTCAACGGATCACAGCTCTCATTACATGTATATTGTACAGCACAGTTCATAGTCTTAACCGGTGTAGTCAAGTAGCACTAAATGTACGCAATATCTACAACTGTACACATTATATATTATATATATGCTAGTAACCCCTTCTCCTGTATATATTACTGAAGCTGCAGTTCTTCAAAGTCTAAGAGAAGCTGTGAAGTGCTTCCCATCAGTGAAAAAGTGACAATTCTCCACTGAGTATAATTTATCAATTAAACGTTTTAATAGGTATCTAAAGGACTTATATATAGGGTTTGCTACTATCCGTGGTTTCAGTTTCCATGGCAGGTCCTTGGAACGTATCCCCGTAGATACACGGGTCCTACTGCATATGTGTATTTTCTTTATTCAACAAACCGGCTGTATCCCACTGAGGCAGGGTGACTCAAAAAGAAAAACGAAAGCTTTTCTTTTTAAATTTAGTAATATATACAGGACAAAGGGTTACTAGCCCCTTGCTCCCAGCATCTTATTTGCTCCTTACAACACACACACATGGCTTGCAGAGGACCCTGCCTCGGTGAGATATGTCCAGTTCATCGAAAAATAAAAAATACACAGTATATTGAACTAAGATATTGCTTATACAAGAAAAATAAGGTTATATAATCTGGAGAAAACGATATTTCACAAACCAACCCATTCAGTGTATCACTATTCTTGGTATGCTATTTATTTTTAAATGGTACTAATTAGATACCCTTAACTGCATGTATTAGAAGGATCAGTTTTATAATTGATAAAAAAATACAGTACTAACAAAGACAATATGCAGAAAGCCACTGATGTGCTACCAATATTATGTAGGTTTTACAATGACATTCTGGAGTGGTGCACAGACCTTGATATTTAGGGCAAGGAAGCCATATACAGTATACTTCAAATCTCAAAGAAGCAGCTGGACTCCATCATCTGGAAAAGGCAGTATTGATCTATACCGTATCCTCTTATAGGGCCATTTTTGGGGGGCCCAAGATGTATTTTCAATCAAAAAAAAATCAGAAAGGACGGTAAGACTGGGCCTTTTGTGATAAGGGGCGCTTCTGTATTCATATGTACCACCCAAGCATTTAAAACTGTACAAAACATCATAAAATGCTCACTTCCTTTGTGCAGCTAGATGTTGGATAATAAAATGGATTAAAATGAATCAGCACATTAATGATTTTCCTATCTAAAATTTTTATGAGTAATTTTTAGGCTGAAAATGTAATCTGAATATGTCCTTAACCAGAGAAACATACATTACCGAGTTGGCAGTATAATAAAACACAGTAAGCCTGCCCCTAAAAAGAGCATAACATCCAGCTACTAGATACACAAATGCCTTAATTAGGGTCGTTATCCAATTTAAAAGTTAGATTTACATACTTATATGCATCAAGAGAGAGAGAGAGTGAGTGGTGTGTGTGTTTGAAGTGTTGATTGGGTGTTGTGTGGTGTGTGTGTGTTGTGGGTGTGTGTGTGTGTGTGTGTGGTGTGGTGTGGTGTTGGTGTGTGTGTGTGTGTGTGTTGTGTGTGGTGTGTACACACACACACACATCACACACAACACACACACCACACTCACACTCTCAACACACACACACACTCACACACTCTCTCATTCCTTATAAGTAGAAAAATCTAGAACTTTAAATTTGTGTGGTGGTGTGGTGTGTGTGTGGTTTGTGTGTGTGGTGTGTGTGTGTGGTGTGTTGTGTGTTGTGGTGTGTGTTGGTGGTGTGTGAGTGGGTGGTGTGTGTGAGTGGTGTGTGTGTGTGGTGTTGTGGGTGGGTGGTGTGTGTGGTGTGTGTGTGTGTGTGTTGTGTGTGGTTGTGTGTGTGGGAGTGTGTGGGTGTGTGTGTGGTGTGTGTGTGGTGTGTGGTGTGGTGTGTGTGCTGTGTGTGGTGTTGTGTGTGCGGTGTGTGTGTGTGTGCTTGTGTGTGTGTGGTGTGTGTGGTGTGTTTGTGTGTGTGTGTGGTGTGTGCTGTGTGTGTGTGTGCTGTGTGTGTGTGTGTGTGTGTGGTGTGGTGTGAGGTGTGTGTGTGGTGTGGTGTGTGGAGTGTGGGTGGTGTGTGTGGTGTGTGTGTGTGTTGTGTGTGGGGTGTGGGGGGGGGTGGTGTGTGGTGTGTGTGTGTGGTGTGTGTGTGTGTGGTGGGTGTGTGGTGGTGTGTGGGTGTGTGTGGGTGGTGTTTGTGTGTGGTGTGTGTGTGGGGTGTGTGTGTGTGTGTGTGTGGTGTGTGGTTTGGTGTGTGGTGCGGTGTGGTGTGTGCGGTTGTGTGTCCGGTGTGTTGTGCGGTGTGTGAGTGCGGTGTGTGTGTTGCGGTGGTGTGTGCGGTGTGTGTGTGCGGTGTGTGGTGGTGTGGGTGTGAGTGTGTGTGGTGTGTGTGTGTGTGGGTGTGTGTGTGTGTGGTGTGTGTGGTGTGTGTGTGCGTGGGGGTGTGTTGGTGTGTGGTTAGTGTGTGGTGTGGGTTGTGTGTGTGTGTGTGGTGTTGTGGTGTGTGTGTGGTGTGTGTGTGGTGTGTGTGGTGTGTGTGGTGTGTGTGTGTGTGTGTGTGGTGTGGTGTGTGGTGTGTGTTGTGTGTGTGTGTGTGGTGGTGTGTGTGTGTGTGGTGTGTGTGTGGTGGTGTGTGTGGTGTGTGTGTGGTGTGTGTGTGGGTGTGGGTGTGTGTGGTGTGGGTTGTGTGGTGTGTGGTGTGTGGGGGTGGGGTGTGGATGTGTGTGTGTGGTTTTGTGTGGTTGTGTGTGTGTGGGTGTTTGGGGTGTGTGTGTGTGGTGTGTGTGTGTGGTGTTGTGTGTGGGGTGTGTGTGTGTTGGGGGGGTGGTGTGTGTGTGTGGTGGGTTGGGGGGTGGTGGTGGTGTGGGGGTGGGTGTGGTGTGTTGTGTGGTGTGTGTGGGTTTGGTGGTGGGTGGGGGTGTGTGTGGTGGGTGTGTTTTGGTGTGGTGTGTGTGTGTGTGTGTGGGTGTGGTGTGTGTGTGTGGTGTGGGTGTGGTGGTGGGGGTGTGGGGTGTGTGTGTGGGGGGGGGGGTGGTTGGGGTGGTGTGGTTGAAGTGTGGTGGGTGTGGGGTGTGTGGTGGGTGTGTGTTGGGGGGGGGGGTTGGGTTGGGGTGCGGGTGTGTGGGGTGTGTTGGTGGTGGGGTGGGTGTTTGTGGGGGTGGTGTGAGGTGTGGGGTGTGGGTGGGGTGTGTGTGGTGTGGGGTGTGTGGTGGAGGGGGGTGTGGGGTGAGGGTGAGGGGGGTGTGTTGGTGGGGTGGTGGTGGGGTGGGGGGGGGGGTGGGGGTTGGGTGGGTGGTGTGTGGGTGTGGGTGTGGTGGGGGGGGGTTGGGGGGGGGTGGGGTGTGGGTGTGGGTGGGGTGTGTGTGGGGTGGGGGGGGGGGGGGGGGGTTGGTGCTGGGGTGGGTGGGTGTGGGTGGGGTGGGGGGTTGGGGTGTTTGGTGGGGGTGGTGTGGTGTGTGGGGGTTTGGGGTGTGGTGTGGTGGGTGTGTGGGGTGTGGGGGGGGTGGTGGGGGGGGGGGGGGGGGGGGGGGGGGGGGGGGGGCGGGGGGGGGGGGGGGGGGGGGGGGGGGGGGTGGGTGGGGGGGGGGGGGGGGGGGGGGGGGGGGGGGGGGGGGGGGGGGGGGGGGGGGTGGGGGGGGGGGGGGGGTGGGGGGGGGGGGGGGGGGGGGGGGGGGGGGTGGGGGGGGGGGGTGTGTGTGGGGGTGGGGGGGGGTGGGTGGGGTGGATGGTGTGGGGTGGGGGGGGGTGGGTGCGGGGGGGGGGGGGGGGGGGGGGGGTGGGGTGTGTGTGGGGTGTGGGTGTGGGGGGTGGGGGGGGTGGGGGGGGGGTGGGGTGGTGGGGGGTGTGGGGGTGCGTGTGTGTGTGCGTGTGTGGTGTGCGTGTGTGTTGCGTGTGTGGGTGTGCGTGTGTGGTGTGGCGGGTGGTGGTGGTGCCGTGGTGGTGTGCGTGTGTGGGTGCGGTGTGGTGTGCGTGTGTGGTGTGCGTGTGTGGTGTGCGTGTTTGGGTGTGTGTGGTGTGTGTGTGTGGTGTGTGTGTGTGTGTGTGTGGTGTGTGTGTGTGGTGGTGTGTGTGTGTGGTTGTGTGTGTGGTGTGTGTGGTGTGTGTGTGTGGTGTGTGTGTGGTGGTGTGTGTGTGTGTGGTTTGTGGTGTGTGTGTGTGGTGTGTGGTATGGGGTGTGTATGGTGTGTTTTATGTGTGTGTGTGGTGTGGTGTGTGTGGTGTGTGGTGTTGTGTGTTGGTTGTGTGTGGGTTGTGTGTGGTGTGGGGTTGTGTGTGTGGTGTGTGGTGTGTGGTGTGTGGTGTGTGTGTGTGGTGTGTGTGTGTGGTGTGTGTGTGGTGTGTGGTATTTGGTGTGTGGTATGTGTGTGTGTGGTATGTGTGGGGTTGGTGTGGTGTGTGTGGGGGTGTGTGTGGTGTGGTGTGTGTGTGTGGTGGGTGTGTGGTGTTGTGTGTGGTATGTGGGTGTGTGGAACTTGTGTGTGTGTGGTGTTGTGGTGTGGGGTGTGTTGTGGGGTGTGTGTGTGTGGTGGGGTGTGTGTGGTTTGTGGTGTGTGTGTGTGTAGTGTGTGTGGGGGGTGGTGGGTGGGGTGTGTTGTGTGTGTGTGGTGTGGTTGTGTGTGGGGTGTGTGTTGTGTGGTGTGTGTGTGTGGTGGTGTTGTGGTGTGGTTGTGGTGTGTGTGTGGGTGTGTGTGTGTGGGTGTGGTGTGTTGGTGGGTGTGTGTTGTGTGATGGTGGGTGGGTGGGTGGTGTGGTTGTGTGTGTGTGAGGTGTTGTGTGTGGGTGTGTGTGGGTGGGTGTGGGTGTGTGTGGGTTGTTGTGTGGATCTCACATAGTTGAGGTGGCATGGTCAGTCCTAATCCTGACACCGCCTCTTAACTGTCCCTACTAGGTCACTCTCCCTGACCCTTGAGCTTTATCGTACCTCTGCTTAAAGCTATGTATGGATCCTGCCTGTCCACTACATCGCTTCCCAAACTATTCCACTTCCTGACTACTCTGTGGCTGAAGAAATACGAATTCCTAACAATCCCTTTGATTCATCTGTGTCTTCAGCTTCCAACTGTGTCCCCCGTGTTGCTGTGTCCAGTCCACTGAACATCCTGTCTTTGGTCCACCTTGTCAATTCCTCTCAGTATTTTTGTAAGTCGTTAGCATGTCCCCCCTATCTCTCCGTCCTCCATGTCGTCAGGTTGATTTCCCTTAAACCTCTCCATCATAGGACATACCTCTTAACTCTGGGACTAGTCTTGTTTCAAACCCTTTGCACTTTCTCTAGTTTCTTTACAATGCTTGGCTAGGTGTGTTGTGTGAGTACGTACTCGCCTAATTGAACTCACCTAATTGGTGGTTTGCAGGGGTCGAGCCTCAGCTCCTGGCCCCGCCTCTTCACTGATCATGTTGTGTGTGTGTGTGTGTGTGTGTGTGTGTGTGTGTGTGAGTGTTGAGTGTGTTGTGTGTGTGTGTGTGTGTGTGTGTGTGTGTGTGGCGCGCGCGCTGTGTGTGAGTGCTGTGTGTGTTTAATGATTATCAGACTACAATAACTCAATATTTCATTTGGCAATCTATTATAATCAGACATACATAATAAAATCAGTTTAGAAAACATAGGTTTGCATAACATACTTGGATGGAATCATTTTCCAGCAAACCATACACTGTAGCTTAAAGCAATGTTTGTCAGATAATAATAAACAGGCCTGAGTTCTTTTTAAACCAGTATGATCTTTATAGTCCTACTTAAAGAGAAATATTACAGTTATAATTGGGTATAAATGGACTGTTGGAAGTCAGGCCCCTAAGGAAAACACCTTCCATGTTATCTGATTGTTGGGTTAAGGGAATCCGTGTATTAAAAAAAAGTCAAATCCTTATGTTTTACTGTATATTCAGAGTCTTTGAAAGTGACAATAGTCATTCTTTTTTTCTGAATATCCAGAATTTGACTCAAGTCTTTCATATTCTCATTAACTGCACTCTAATACATGTAAAATAAAAATAATTTCACTAAGATAAAGCTGTTATTGGCTGGAGTTCTGTTGTATATACAGCAAATGGCCTTCAAATGGAACAGCAATGTTACAAATCCAAGAATTTATTACCCCCTAACTCCAGAAAGAGATGCAGTTTTTTCAATGTTGCTCGTTGTGATTTGTTTTACCAGGGGTAAGACATATTATACTGAAAAATAAAATAAATTTCCAAATTCTCCAAAGAATGTGTTAAACAATCAATTTGACTGTAAATGCTGTGATGGCCTACACCCCCCTGTGGCCCCGAAGTTCTTAAAAAAAAGTGTTATTACAACATACAACTACATGTGTGAAAATAAACTTTAAAAATCACCAGCAATAAAATTTTGGACTTTCAAGAAGCTATCTAAATTTTGCCATGCGGCAGCACACTCTCACTGGATTACACAGTTACACAACCTTTTTCCTGTGGGGGGTAAGGCCACCCTCTTTTTGTCACAATACAAAGGTTTTAGGCGGGAGAGTGGGACATGCCTAACAAAGATTTCCAGCCCCACCGTCAGTTGTAACACCCACTAACACAACATTTCTTAAATTATCAAGATTTGGCATACAGCAAAACCAGGAGACCTTTGTCTGGATGCCAGCAGCCCTGGATTGAGACTTACAGTTGCATATGGTGTGAACAATTATTGGGATGGGGTTAACAGTAGATGAGCCTGGGAAGGGGATAGGGCCCGTTTCCTACAATACAACCCCGTGGGCAACCCAAAAAGCAGAATTTTTAGGATAGCAACAGATCCCTCGATATCCCTCTCCAATGAGGAATGGAAATTGACTTTTGTGTTTGTGAACTTAGAGATAGTCACTGTCTAAATGTCTTTAGTAAGATCTTTGAATTTTTCTCCTTTAAACCCTTTTTAAAAATAATTGCTCCTTTTAAATTTTTGGGATGGATATTCGAGTAAAGGTTATTTTACAGGTTACCTGTAATACTGTTAATCCATAAGAGGCAGACCTTTCTTAGCAGTGGAGACTGCCATGCCACACAAAAAAATTTTTAATCTTTCAAAACCGTACACTTCCTGGTCCCCCCAATTTCCACCTTTCCCTTAAAACCATATCCATCATCTAATTTATTTCTTCAGGCATTCAAAAACACTCATGAAGTTACTTGTGGAAAAATTTTAAAACATTACCCCAGGGGACGAGTGACCCAGCACCTGTGCCAAAAACTCTAAGGAAGATCACAATCTCTCAAACCTTGTATTTAAAACCTGAAGTTTCTGCAGGCTTCCTTGAAGCCACAATCTGAAAATAATTTAAAAACTAAAAAAATGACTTTAAAAACTGCAAAAAAAAAAACTTACCAAAATTTATTTTTTTTTTAACACATCGGCAGTCTCCCACAAAGAAGGGACCCAAAAATAAAAACAATAATAATAAAAATTTTTATTTACTAAAAGTCATGTGCAAGGTTACAGGCCTAGACATCAGTGACATACTACTAATAGAAAGCCCCTTTTTTATGCTAAACATTTCGGGCAATTGGCAGGCCCCCAGGAGAAACCCCACCCCTTGATAACCCCCGGGGTACCAATTTTATGTCGGAACATAGACACAGTGGAAAGAAACACCCCAATTTTTCTATTTGGCGGAAATTGAACCCAGACCCTTCCCCATCATCATAATAGTCATTATGACAACTACATTTCCATAGCATAAAATGGGGCTTTAGAAGATCCTACCAACCGACACCTCCCTTTTAATCTGATGGATTCCCTGAAAACTAAATGTCAAAGGGGAACCTCGGGCATGGTCCCCTTAGCCCGCAAAAGGCCTTCGATCTGCAACCAAATTTATTATGTTTAAACTTCAAGCTTTGGTAAGTTCTGTAAAGGGTTTAAGTCCTACCTTGCAACGGGAACAAATGTAAAAATTTAACAAACAGAATCAAACCCCTCCGATAACATGGGGAGTTCCCCAAGGTATTTTCGGGTCCCTTTATTTTATGTTTGTCAAGATATGCCTATCAGTGTCAATGAAAATCCTACTGTATGCAGTGACATGCTCTGTTGTGTCGGGTTAAAGCCCCACAAGTATTGCAAAATTTTTTAAACCGGGAACTGGAGTCCTGCAGCAAAGGGGTAGTAGAAAACAAACTATCTTTACACCTGGGGAAAAACTGAAGCCATTCCTTTGGCACGAAACAAAAAAGGGAAAAGGGGTAAAATTTTTTAATTTTCAATGTATGGGGGGGCCCATCACTTTGGTTTATCATAAAAATTTGGGGAAAACCCCCCTTTACCCCGCAGCAGGAGAATTATGGGAACGTGTAGTAAAAAAAAGCGAAGCCAAAATGAAGTTCCTGTAAAAACAAGACAGTGTCTACCTACGAGGCTCGCAGGACCCTATGTCTAGCCCTTATACAATGCATATGGATTACGCTTGCTCTTCTTGGTACTCTGCCTTGACAAAAAAACTGAAAGAAGACTGCAAATCACCCAGAAAAAATCGTAAGATTCATCCTGGGGCGGGGCCCAAAAGGGAAAAACATGTAGGCCAGGATGAATTACAGCAGATGGATATGCTGAATGTTGAAGACAGAGTAAAACAACTGAAGCTAAATCATGTTATAAAATTGCTCACAAACAATGCCCAAAAATATCTTGCTGTCAATTTTGTAAAGGGGTTGGGAACCAAAGCAATCATAGTACTAGGGGGAGAGAGCACAACTTTGTAGTACCCACAGTCAGTGGCCGAAAAAGCCTTCCCAAAAAAAAAACCTTTTGAACCAGCAAAAAGGAAAAGTGCAAAGAATTACGCAAAAGGAAAGCCAAGTCATACGTGAACCATTCTTTAAGAAGAGTGCCAAAATGTCTGTGTATTATTATTAAAAAGGGGGGGAATTTTCCCATTTAGCCCTGTGTAAATTATTTAAATTTTGAAGGGAGCCCCCCAATTTAATAGCCCCCTCCCTAAGAACCTTCGGGGGGTGGTGTAGCAGATATTTCTTTTTAGTATGATAATAAGATGTTTATCTTCATTGTAGAATAATAAGAAAATATTATAACCTTTATACTATAATAATAAGGTAAAAGGACCCCAATGGAAATAAGTCACTCTGTCTGACTTTTTTGGGTTATCCTAGGTTCTCTACACATATGCTGCTATGTATGATAATTCTATGTAACTGTATTTGTGTATACCTGAATAAACTTACTTACTTATAACATTCATTCTGGTACCATTGTGTTGCCAAGGAGTTAAGCTATTTTTCGGTATATATAACTCAATTTCCATAATTTTTCGATTTTTGGTTGAGCGCGCGCAGAAATTTGCCCTACAGCCCCCTTCATGCAAGTAAGTTTATTCAGGAATACACAAATACAGTTATAGATTTTTTTTTATATTTTATTTGAAAACGCAATACACAATTATACATGTAAACAATGTAAACAATGAAACGTAACCATTATATATAACAAAAAGCTCCACATTCCCTACCTTAGCACTAAACTTATACATAAGAAAACACACGTTCAACTAAAAAAGTTTGATACCCCCCAAAAAAACCCAACCATCGCACATAACATACATTTAACTAAACTAAAGACAGCCCACAGCTTCATATACAGGTGGGTTTATTACATCCAAAATTGCAGCCATAAACACAAAATTCAATATAACCCAAAGAATGTCACACGTATTTACATTTTACATAAAACTATATGTACGAAGACATTCTCAATTATCCAAAAATTCTTTACACACTTATTATTATTGTATATTAAACTTCATATACAAATACATAACACCTCAAAAAAAATACGAAACAAATAAGGTTAGAAAAAAAAACAATGCCACACCTCACCCAGAAAAAAAAACACGTATAATTAACAAAAGATTCGCCCACCCCACTTCCTTCACTCATCATCTACAAGTGAACAAACACTACATCATCCTACAAGTGAAAAAAACACATTCATCCCCCCAAATGAACACTAATCACCCACAGG
>NW_026474608.1:0-22451 GCF_026875155.1 Cherax quadricarinatus
AGGGGAAGGGCAGGGGGGCACCTCCCTGGGGCAAGAGAAAGCAGGGGTCACCAGCCCGGGTCAAGGGGAAAGGGAAGATTTTTAGCCATGCCCCGGGGCAAGGGGAAAAAATCAAGGGGCAGATAGCCCTGGGGGCAGAGAGAAGGCAAGGACCAACCGCCCTGGGGCAAGGGGAAGGTCATGAGTCAGCCAGCCCGGGGCAAAGAAGGCAAGGGCGCAGCCATGCCCCGGGGCAAGGGGAAGGTCAAGGTCAAACCATGCCCTGGGTCAAGGAAAGGTCAAAGGGTCAGGCATGCCCAGGGGCAGGGGAAGGTCAAGGGGTTCACATGCCCCGGGGCCAGGAGGTAAGAGGTCCCCCATGCCTTTGTCAAAGGTCAGCCATGCCCGGGTCAAGGAGAAGGTCAAGGGTCACCATGCCCTGGGGTCAGCGAAGGTCAAGGGCACCATGGCCGGGCAAGGAAAGGGCCCAAAAGGTCGCCATTCCCGGGCAAGGGGGAAGGTCAAGATCAGCCATATGGGGAATAAAGGAAAGGTCAAGGGGGCGCCTGCCCTGGGGCAAGGGGAAAATCAAGGGCCCATGCCCGGGGCAAGGGGAAAAGGCAAATTTCAGCCATGCCCTGGCAAGGAGAAGGGCAAGGGGTCAGATATCCCGGGGCAAAAGAAGGCAAGGGGTCAAAAACCCTGCCCGGGTCAAGGGGGAAGGGCATGAGGCACCTGCCCTGGGGCAAGGAAAAAAAACAAGGGCTCGCCTGCCCTGGTCAAGGAGAAGGTCAAGAGGGGCAGCCATGCCCTGGGCAAGGGGAAAGGGCAAAGGTCAGCCATGCCCAGGGTCAAGGGGGGAAAGGCCCCAAAGGGGTTTAGGGATCCCGGGGGCCGGAGGTCAAGAGGCACCAGCCCGGGGGAAGAGGGCGCCAGCCCTGGTCAAGGAGAAGGTCAAGCAGCCATGCCCTGGGGCAAGCAGAAGGTCGGTCGCCAGGGCCCTGGGGCAAGAGAAGGGCAAGAGGGGCTGCCATGGCCCTGGGGCAAGGGTCAGCCACCCTGGGTCAATGAGAAGGTCAAGAGGTCAGCCCATGCCCGGGGCAAGCGAAGCAAGGGGGGCGCCCCGGCCTGGGTCAAGGAGAAGGTCAAGGGGCCCGCCCCTGGCCTGGGTCAAGGGGAAGGCAAGAGGGCAGCCATGCCCCTGGTCAAGCAGAAGGCAAGTGGTCAGCCAGGTCTGGGGGCAAGGAGAAGGGCAAGAGGCACCATGCCCGGTCAAGCGAAAAGGGCAAGGGTCTGCCATGCCCTGGGTCAAAGAAAGGGCAAGAGGGCACCATGCCCTGGGCAAGCGAAGGTCAAAGGGTCACCATGCCCTGGGGGCAAAGGGGGTCAAGAGGTCCCATGCCCGGTCAAGCATGCTCTGGGGTACACCTCGCCCCTTCTTCATCTATCAAAAAGCCTCAAATATATCCACCGAAGGAACTAAGGAACAATACCAACGGAACTAAAACAAATATTCTGTAACACGTCCCCTCCCGCTTTTATACTGGCCCCACCTCGTTTGTGTTAAGTACTTTTAAATGGGTTTAAGCGGGCCGAAAATCTTTTAAGCTTCTCCCCAGCGAGGGACTTACCCCTCAAAACAATCTCAAAGGGGGATGGACTGATAACACGTCTTCACATCTCTACTGCTTTTGCTTTTTCTTCTCTACCGACTGAAGAAGCCTGGGTTTTGGGGAAACTTTTCGGATTAAGATACCTAACTATTGCACGGTCTTAGAGACACTGCACGAGCCACATTGATGCCTGTAAACGGTTCTGTCACGGAGGTCAGCGCTCCCCCTTACACTGGAGGCAGCCTCGCCGATCCAGGTTTTTGCACTTTCCCCAAAACCGAGCTGCCCCCCAAGGGGTGGAGATGGGACTGATACTTCCCCAGGGGTGACCGTCACAACTGAGGGGTGGTTTTACCGAGACCTCTAATGGGAGGGGGGTGGGGATACTCTCCCAATTCCCTGAGACCACAAAATGGGGGGGTGGAGATCTCCACAAGTTCCCTGAGACCCTAGATGGTTTGTGGGGGGAGAACCTCACAAGTTCCCTGAGACACACAGATGGAGTGGGTGGGGAAAACTCCACAAGTTTCCCAGACACACAGATGCAGGGGGGTGGAGATCCCACAAGTTCCCAAAACACACAGATGGTAGGTGGGGGAATACTCCACAAGTTCCCTAGACAACTAATGGGAAAGGGGGGTAGATACTCCACAAATTCCCTAGACCACTAGAGGGGTGGGTGGAGAATTCCCACAAGTTCCCCAACACACAGAGAGGTGGGGGAGATATCTCACAAGTTCCCCGAGACAACAATTGGAGTGGGGGAGATACTCCACAAGTTCCCCGAGCACACTAATGGAGGTGGGGGAGATCTCTCACCAAGTTCCCCGAACACACAGATTCAAAGGGGGGTGGAGAATCTCACAAGTTCCCTGAGACACACTAAGGGGGGGTGGGGTTTCTCTCAAAGTTCCCCCAACACCTAATGGAGGTGGGGGATACTCCACAAGTTCCCTGAGACACACTAAGGGGGGTGGGGGAAAACTCCACAATTCCCTAGACACACTAGAGGTAGGTTGGAGATACCTCAAAGTTCCCTGAACCACTAATGGAGGGGTGGGGATCTCTCACAAGTTCCCTGAGAACACAAAACAGGGGGGGGTTTTAGAACTCTCACAAATTTCCTGGGGCACCTAAATGGTAGGTGGGTGGGGAAAACCTCACAAGTTCCCAGACCACTAATGGGGGGTGGTGAATCCCACAAGTTCCCTGAGAACACAAATGGAGGGGGTGGGGAACTCCAAATTTCCCCGGACACACTAGATGGAGGTGGGGGGAGATACTTCAAAGTTCCGTGAACACCTGATGGAGGGGGGTGGGTACCTCACAAGTTCCGGGGAACACATAATGGTAGGTGGGTGGAGATACTCTCACAATTTCCCCTGAGACACACTAGATGGTAGGGGGGTGGAGATATCTCCACAATTTCCCCTGAGACACACTAATGGTAGGTGGGTGGAGATACTCTCACAAGTTTCCCTGAGACACACTAGATGGCAGGTGAGTGGAGATACCCCTCACAAGTTCCCTGAGACACCTAATGGTGGGTGGGTGGAGATACTCTCACAAGTTCCCTGAGACACCACTAGTGGTAGGTGGGTGGAGATACTCTCACAAGTTCCCTGAGACACACTAGATGGTAGGTGGGTGGAGATACTCTCACAAGTTCCCTGAGACACACTAGATGGCAGGTGGGTGGAGATGCTCTCACAAGTTCCCTGAGACACACTAGATAGCAAGTGGGTGGAGATGCTCTCACACGTGCCCATGGCACCAAGAGACACTGAAGAACACGTGAAGAGGTAACTCTGAACTCGCCTTCACAGACCTGCCTCTCCAACACAGCGAGTCGTCATGACCACACCTAAGGACCAGCTGTTTAAAAGTCAAAGCAAGTTAATAAACTGCCTGTAAAGTGGGATGAATAACAGGTAAGCTTTTGCTAACACAGTTTCCAAGCCCCAACAACATCATTACTAATCAAATCAAGGAACAGGTGGGGTTTGAACCTATGGCAAGTGAGTCATAAGAACTCACAGGTCACTGCGCTAACCACTTGGCCAGTTGGTCGTGTGGTTAAGTGGGTTAACAACTTTACTATTACAGTGAATGTTAATTTTTTTCCTGTACTGCTAGGGACCAGTACGTGATCATGAGAGTTTTCAATAGCCATGAAGATACTAGTGTAACAAGATGACAGGATGGACGTACTATCATACCACACAAGTGCTGGGTATCTTATTACATGCTGTCAGGGACAAGTGTACCAAGATACCCACATCCTGCCTTGTTATGGAGCGCGGGCGCCACCTGTGTGCGTCGAGGCAGCTGGGAATCACACCCCGCCCTTGCAATTGCATGTTCATAGCTATACCAGTACTATTTTAAACAGTGGTCACCGCTACCATAGTCTAAGATGTGACAGTCAGACCTGAGTACAACACCGGTTATCAGTGGTCACTGCTACCATGGTCCATCATAATCTGATTTGGTTCAGACATAAACAAAGCCATGGGGTCTGGTGATCTGTATATGAAAAATAACCAAAAAACAACCGTGTTTTACACACGGTATTTAGAGTGTCTTCTCAAAATAATCATCAAAACCTTGCCAGATATTTCTCTCTCCCGGAACGTGAACCATAACTCCTTCGCAGGTGTTTATGTTTAAGGAAAAAAAACGGCAGAATATCATGACTGGAACAGTACCATGACTGAAACAGTACCATGACTGGAAAATACCAAGAAACCCGAACAATACCATGATTGGAACAATACCAAGACTAGAACAATAGCACGACTGGAATAACATGAGAATGAACATAAACCCTGACTGGAGCAATGCCATGACTGGAACAAAAACGTGATTGGAACAATGCCACGACTGGAGCAATACCCCGACTGGGGCAATGCCATGACTGGAACAACACCACGACTGGAACAGTACCACGACTGGAAAAATACCGTGACTGAAACAACACCCTGACTGGATTTAATACACCAAAATAAACCCCCACGAGCTACAACGAATCTAATAACGGCGCTGGAACTTTTCTTCTGGTATCTGTCCGGTTTATTTGTAAAATTCAATGATTATCAAGAAAAAACAATTAAGACACCCCCACACACGGGTACGGAACCCTGGGTACGGAACCCAGGGTACGGAACCCAAGGTACAGAATCCAGGGGATGGACCTATGGTACGGAACCCTGGGTTCAGAACCCAAGGAAAGGAACCAAGGGTACGGAATCCAGGGGCAGAACCCCAGGGCACGGAACCCAGGGCATGGAATCCACGGGAAGGACAGGACTGAAACCCATTGCAGGAGCCGGAAATTTAAACTTGCAGGAGCCGATTTTAAACCCCCAACGTGTTTTTCCTGACGTGTTGAGGATCAGTATGTGGTCTATCCTGTGTAATGGCGCAAGACAGGAAAACAACAGCTTTTGTTGCTGTAAACATAGCTAGCTTTTGTTGCTGTAAACATAGCTAGCCCTTTTTTTAATGTAAACATTGCTAGCTTTTGTTTTGGTAAACATTGCTTTTGTTTTTGGTAAAAAATAGCTAGCTTTGTTAATGGTAAACATAGCTAGCTTTTGTTTAGGTAACATAGCTAGCTTTTGTTTAGGTAAACATAGCTAGCTTTTGTTGCTGTAAACATAGCTAGCTTTTGTTGTTGTAAACATAGCTAGCTTTTGTTGCTGTAAACATAGCTAACTTTTGTTGCTGTAAACATAGCTAGCTTTTTGTTGCTGTAAAAATAGCTACTTTTGTTGCTGTAAAAATAGCTAGCTTTTGTTAATGTAAACATAGCTAGCTTTTGTTGCTGTAAACATAGCTAGCTTTTTGTTGGGCTGTAAACATAGCTACTTTTGTTAATGTAAACATTGCTAGCTTTTGTTAATGTAAACATAGCTAGCTTTTGTTTGCTGTAAACATAGCTAGCTTTTTTTAAATGTAAACATAGCTAGCTTTTGTTAATGTAAACATAGCTAGCTTTTGTTGCTGTAAACATAGCTAGCTTTTGTTTAGGTAAACATAGCTAGCTTTTGTTTAGGTAAACATTGTTTTTTGTTAATGTAAACATACCCTAGTTTTTTGTTGCTGTAAACATAGCTAGCTTTTGTTAATGTAAACATAGCTAGCTTTTGCTTAGGTAAACATAGCTAGCTTTTGTTAATGCAAACATAGCTAGCTATTGCTTAGGATGCATAGCTACCCTATTGTTTACCGTAAACAGGCTATCTTTTGTTTAGGTAAACATACTAGCCTTTGTTTAGGGAAACAGCAAGCTTTTGTTTAGGGAAACATAGCAAGCTTTTTGTTTAGGGAAACATAGCAAGCTTTTGTTTAGGGAAACATAGCAAGCTTTTGTTTAGGAAACTAGCAACTTTTGTTTAGGAAACATAGCAAGCTTTTGTTTAGGGAAACATAGCAAGCTTTTGTTTAGGAAACAAAGCAAGTTTTTTGTTTAGGGAAACAAGCAAGCTTTTGTTTAGGAAACATAGCAAGTTTTTGTTTTAGGGAAACATAGCAAGCTTTTGTTTAGGGAAACATAGCAAGCTTTGTTTGGGGAAACATAGCAAGCTTTTTTTAGGGAAACATAGCAACTTTTGTTTAGGGAAACATAGCAAGCTTTTGTTTAGGGAAACATAGCAACTTTTGTTTGGGGAAACATAGCAAGCTTTTGTTTAGGGAAACATAGCAAGCTTTTGTTTTAGGGAAACATGCAAGCTTTTGTTTGGGGAAACATAGCAAGCTTTTGTTTAGGGAAACATAGCAAGCTTTTGTTTAGGGAAACATAGCAAGCTTTTTGTTTGGGAAACATAGCAAGCTTTTGTTTAGGGAAACATAGCAAGCTTTTTTTTAGGAAAACATAGCAAGTTTTTTGTTAGGGAAACATAGCAAGCTTTTGTTTAGGGAAACATAGCAACTTTTTTTAGGGAAACATAGCAAGCTTTTGTTTAGGGAAACATAGAAAAGTTTTTTGTTTAGGGAAACATAGCAAGCTTTTGTTTAGGGAAACATAGCAAGCTTTTGTTTAGGGAAACATAGAAACTTTTGTTTAGGGAAACATAGCAAGCTTTTGTTAGGGAAACATAGCAAGCTTTTGTTTAGGGAAACATAGCAAGCTTTTGTTTAGGGAAACATAGCAAGCTTTTGTTTTTAGGGAAACGCAGGTAGCTTTTGTTTTCACTGTCACAGGGGGACAAGGCACCAGCACACTGCTGATGTATAAGATTTTGCTAATTTAACAAAACTCTCTCTTCATTATTTATTTTTCTCCTCGTTCTTCCTCTTCTCTTTCTCCAGTTCTCCTTTACTCTCTCTCCTCTCTCTCCTCTTTTCCTCTTCTCTCTCTCCTCTCTCTCTCTCTCTCCCTCTCTCTCTCTCTCTCTCCTCTCTCTCTCTCTCTCTTCATCTCTCTCCTCCTCTCTCTCCTCCTCTCTCTCTCCCCTCTCCTACACTTCCTCACCTCCCTTCTTTTTCATTCATTCCTTTCTCAATCATTCGTCTTTTCGTTTTCCCCCTTTTTCTCTTTTCCCTTCATCCTACTTCCCTTTTCCTTTCGCCTCCTCGTCTTTGTTGTCCTCCTCCTCATCCTTCACTTTTTCCTGCTTCTCCCTTTTTTTTCCCCCTTTGCTCCCCCCCCTTTTTTTTCCCCTTTTCTCCCCCCATTTCCCCTTTTTTTCCCCCTTTTCCTTACCCCCTTTCCTCCCATAACAACTGTTAACCTTGAAACCCAAAGTTTTCACCTTTTTTTTAAATTTTCCAAAAAGGGTTTTTAAGGGTACCAACCTGGGGACACTTAACAGGGTTTTAAAAGAGGACCCAGAGGCGGCCTAAAAAACCCCAATAACTTGGTTCCAATTTTCCAAATTGGTGTTCAACCGGAGGGCGGGTGCCAACAATTTCCTAAAACCTTTTTGCTCGAAATTGCAAAAATAAAGGTTTTTTAACGTGTCATTTTTTTTACAAAAAACCCCAAAATTTTTAAACAGTTTTTAAAATGTAACAGATCCCCACAAACAACCAAGGCCTCATTCTACAATGACCGTGCATTTGGGGTACTAAATTTAAATTTTTCCCCTCCCATAATTTTTTTTCAAATAGCTACGAATTCCCAAAAAACCCCTAAAAAAATTTAAAGTTTTTTGTCCTCAGAAGCGAGGGGGAACCCCAACGGAATTTCTGTCTTTAGGTTATTTTAAGTCCCCCCTATAATCATAACGGGGGTTTTTCTTCGGGGATTAATCCGGGCACTTTTGTTTTTTTTGGGTGTCTTCTTAAATTTTTTTTATTCCCCCTTGCTTTTCCCAGAAATAGATTTTGATGGGAGTTTTTCAAAAAAAACCAACTCCCGGCAGCATACTTCTGTTAATTTTTTTTTATCCCGCAACCCCACAGCTTTCCCCAGCCCCCCCAACCTTTTAAAAAAAACCCCCCCCGAACTCCAAACCCCCCCCCCCAATAAACCCCCGTCCTACCCCCACCAAACCCTTCATCCAACACCCCCCATCATCCCGAAAACCCCAAGATTAAAAAACCCCCCAAAACCAACCCCCGCCCAACCCACCCAAAAAAACCCAACCCCCACATTTTCCCTAAAACCCCCCCAAAAGATCACTCCCCAAAAACCCCTCCCCACAAAAAAACCCAAAATTTATCCCCCCCCCCAAAAAAACCCCCGAAACCCAGCCTATAAAAAAACCTCATAAGCCACAAAACCAAAAAAACCCCCCCCCCCCCCCAAATCCAGAACCCCCACCCCCCCTTCCCAACCCCAACACCCCATCCTAAGCCACCCCAAGACCCCCAAAGACCCCAACCCTAACCCGTTTTACCAAGCCTCCCCCCCCAAACCAAAACCCCCCCCAAACCCCAAAAAAACCCCCTGCCACCATACCAGCCCACCCCCAAACCCCCAACCCCCAAAACGTTTAAACACCCCCCCAAAAGGGAAAACGCCCCCCAAACCCCAATAACGAAACCCCCCCCCCCAAAAACCACAAACCCCAAGATATACCCCGCCAACCACCCCCATACAAAAACCCCCCGAATCCAGAACTAAAGACCACTCCCGAACCAAACCCCAAACGCCAAAAAACCCCCCCAACTAACAAACCCCCACCCCCAAATTCAGCCCCAAAAAAAATTTCCCCGCCAAACCAAACCCCAAAAAAAAAAGCCTAACCCACATTAAAAAGCCATATAAGAAAAACCCCCAAATAAGCCCACCAAAGAAACCCTCCCCCCCCCAAAACCCCATAAGAACCAAAAGCCACCCTAAACGCCCCCCCAAAGACCCACCCCAACCCCCCCACCCTAACGCCCCCCATGCCACCAACCCCCACCAACCCAGAAAACCCACCCCAACCAGCCAACTCCCCAACCCCCCCAAATTCCCCCCCCAAAAAACCCCACCACTAAAACCCCCAAGGGACAAAACCCCAAAAAGCCAACCCCAGCAACCCCCACAGAACATGGAACCACCCAGTCCTATGAAAACCCCCAAGCCCCATAAAAGGGAAACCAACCCCAGCCAAACCCGCCCCCCAACCACGCCACCCCCAACCCCCCCGCCCAAAAACCCGCCCCTCCAGCCCCCAAAACCAAAAACCCCCACCAAAAAAATTTTATAAACCAAAACCAAAACCCCCAACACAAAAACCCCCAAACCTATCCAATTCAAAGATACTAACGAAAACCCAAAACCCCCTTTTCAAAACACAACCCCCAAAATCCCCCAAAATCCTCCTACAGCCAAAACGCCACAACTACCAAACCCCCCCCACCCCCCCCAAATAACGCCCAAACAACCCCACTAACCCCAAACCCCCAAAAACCAGGCCCCCAACCAAGCCCCAAAAACCACGCCCCAACCCCCCCCCTACCACAACCCCCCAAACCCAAACCCACCCCCCCAAACCCCTCCCAAACCCCCAAACCCAACCCCCCCAAAAAAAAAAGCAAAACCAAAAACCCCCAACCCAAAAAAAAAAACAAACAACCCCCCCCCCACTCCCCCCCTCCCCCCCCCCAAAAGCCCCCAAAAACCCGAACCCCCCACCCCCCTAAAAACCCCCCCAAAGAAAAAACGCCCAAAATTTACCCCCCCCAAAACCACAAACCAACTCCCAAAAAAACAGATGGGGGGTTTTTTTTTTCAGAAAAAGCTTTACCCAAAAAATGTTCCAAAAAAGGACCCATTTAGGTTTAAACCCGGGGGCTTTAACCCCCTGCCCCCCGTTTTTGGGGCCCCCCCCCCCCCCTTTTGAGGTTCCATTGTTTCCCGGGCAGTGCCCCCTTTTTTCCGTCCTTTGGCAGGCCCCCTTGTTTTTTTCCCCCGATGCCTGAACCCCCTGACCTTTTTCTGCGGATTTCCACCCCTTTTTCCCCCACCCTTTTTCCCTTTTGGGGGCCCCCCCAAAGTTTTTGATGCCCCTTTTTTTTCCGGCTCCCCCCCCCTTTTGGAAAGCCCCCCCCTTTTCTTTTTCTGAAGTCCCCCCCGGCCCCTTGTTGGACCCTATTTGTTTGGTGGCATCCATTGTTCTTTTTACGTTTTCCCCCTTGGGTTTTCAGGTATTGTGCTGTTTTTGGCCACCTCCCCCCTTGGTCTCGCTGGCCCCGGCCCTTAAAAAAAAAGGGTTTTCTCCGGGGGTTGGGGCATTTGGCAGACAACCCAAAAAAGAAATTTTATTAAAAAGTAGGAAAACCCCCCAAAAAGGAAAGTCGTTGGGGAACCAAAACACCAACTTCCCTCCACAGAGGTTTTAAAATTTTGCCCAACGGGCTAAAAGGGGTTTTTCCAAAGGGGTTTACCCGGTCCTGATCCAATTTTAATTTTTCCCTTCAAAAGATGCAAAAATTGGGCACCAAAAACACCAAAAACTCCAAATTTTCACAAATAAACACCAAAAATATGCACCATTAGCTCAACTTTTCCAAAAATTACTTGGCACCAAAAAAATTAACTTGACCAAAATTCCCCAAATTTTTTCCCAAAATATTTCCAATTTGATGCCCCAAACCCAACTATGCTAAAAGTTAAAACATAATGCCCAAATGGGGCTCCCTTTAAAAAAAAAGTTAAAACTATTGCCAAATACTTCTGATGTCAACATAGCCCCCAAATTCGAAAAAAATTTTTCCATTATGTTAAAAATTCCCAACATGTTTAAACATGATGTAAAAGGGGGCCCCAAAAAGGTCCCAACTTTTTCCCCCCCCCCCTTTCCCCCCCTTAAAACCAATTAATTTTTCCAAAAACCCCAAAAAAAAACTCCCCCAGGGGGCCCCCGGGGGTTTCCAAAATTTTTGGGGGGGGGGGAAACATGTGCACCAACTGATGTATTTTTTAAAACCTAATTTAAATGAATTTGATTTTAAAATGTTTTTTTTATTTTATTTTTTTTTAAATTTTGCTTTTTTTTGAAAATTGCAAATGGTTTTTTTAACTTTTTTGGTTATGTTTTTAAAAAATTTTAAAAAATTCTTATTATTTTATTTTCAAACTATGTAATTATTTGTTGGTTATATTGCCGGTTCTATTGTTTTTTTAAAATTTCCTTTTTGGGGGGGGGGGCCCCTTCCCCGGAAATTTCAGCGGGGGGCCTCCTTCGGGGTTGGCAGTTGTCGTTCAATTTGTTTTTTTGAAATTTGTTCAAAACTTTTAATTTGTATTTTCCACTTGTATATTGGGGTTTCACTTGACAGAAAAATTGGTCCTTACATTTTTCCCAAATTTTGTCGGGTTTTTGTTCCTTTTCGGGCCATGTAACGGTTTTCAGTATTAGGGTTTTTTTAAAATTTTGTATTTTAGATTGGTCCCTCTTTGTCGTTATTTTATCTCCTTTTCCTTTTGGGTTCGGTCTTTTTTTTTGATTGCTTTGGCATGCATTCTTTTTTGTTCAAGCAGACTGTTCGGGGTTCCCATTTCAAGATGTTAGTTTTTGGGGTTTGCACACTTGTTTAACTTTTTCGAGTCTTAGACAAGCAACTCCCAAAGGCA
The DNA here is from genome assembly GCF_026875155.1 of Cherax quadricarinatus. Classification (NCBI taxonomy): domain Eukaryota; kingdom Metazoa; phylum Arthropoda; class Malacostraca; order Decapoda; family Parastacidae; genus Cherax; species Cherax quadricarinatus. The sequence goes on from NW_026474608.1 coordinate 11,605, forward strand.
CTTACACCAAAACCCCAATTTGTACATATTTGTAATATCTTTTAAATGTTAATGTCCTACGATTAAAAATTTAAAAAGTATTGTTTTTCACACAATAATATTGCCCGGGAGATTTTTTTTATTTTGTTGCTGTGATTTAATTTACTTTGAAAAATATACCTCTAGAACTTAATAAATTAAAAAAAATTTAATTTCACTAGATAGTAGCCAACCAGTTGTAATCCTAAAGCGCTATTGAACCATACTGTAAATTTAATGGAAAATTGGACACAAGGATACTGGACTATTGTTACGAAAACCCATTAACAGGCTTGATGTAGAAGGCAGACCTGTTCTAGTTTCACAGGAGATCTCTAAGCATTTAGAAACGCGTTTTTTGTAACAACAACCAACATGAATAGCTACCAACATGAATTGCTACCAACATGATGCAGCCAAACATGATTCTACAACTATGAGCTACCAACATGATGCTACCAACATGATTCGCCAACAAGAATGCTACCAACCTTATCTACCACATGATGCTTCCAACATGATGCTACAAACATGAAGCTACCAACATGATGCTGCCAACATTAATGCTACCAACATGATGCTACAACATGATTCCTACCAAATATGATGCTAACCAAACATGATTCTACCAACATGATTCTGCCAACAGATCTTACCAACATAAGCTAACAACAAGATGCTACCACATGATGCTACCAAACAGATGCAACCAACATGATGCTACCAACAAGAATCCTTCCAACATGATGCACATACCAACATGATGCTACCAACATGATGCCTACCAACATGATGCTAACCCAACATGATGCACCACCATGATGCTACCACATGATGCTACCAACGTGAAGCAACCAACATGATGCACCAACAGGATCTACCAACATGAAGCTACCAACATGAATTCTAACCAACATGATGCTCCAACATGAGCTACCACCAATATGCTCAACCAGACAAGAAGCTACCAAACATGATGGGGGCAACCAACAAGATGCTGCCAACAAGATTTCTACCACATGAAGCCACCAACATGATGCTGCCAACAGAAGTTGCCAACATATGTATTGCCTAACATAGGCTACCAATATGAATGCTACCAACCAAGATGCACAACATTGATTCTACCAACATGAAGCTGCCAACAATATGTTCCAACATGAAGCTAACCAACATGATGCCACCAACATGATGCTACCAACATCCATGGCTACCACAAGATGCTACCAACAAGAAGCATAACCAACATGATTCCAACCAATATGATGTCTACAAACATGATGCTTACCAACATGATGCTGCCAACAATGACGGCTACCAACATTGATGCTAACCAACATTATCTCCAACATAGGCAGCCAAAAAGATGCTACAAACATGATGCCGCCAACATGATGCTGCCAACATGAAGCTACCGAACAATATTGCTTACCAGCATGATTCTTGCCAACAAGAAGGCTATACCAACATGATGCTACCAACATGTACGTTGCCACATTGAAATCAACAACATGATGCAGCCAACCTGATTTTGCCAAAAAGAGTCTACCAACATGATGCAGCCAACATGATCAGCCAACATGATCTACCAACATGATGCAACCCAACAGAAGCATGCTACCAAGATTAATGCTACGCGAACATGATGCTGCCAAGATAAGCTACCAACATGATTCTACAAACATGATGCTGTCGGCCAACAATGACGCTACAACATGAAGCTACCAACATGAAGCTTGCCAACCATGATTCACCAACATGATGCTACCAACATGATTGCTCCAACATGAAGCAGCAACATTAATGCCAACCAACATGATGCTTCAACATATGCTGCCAACAAGATGCTGCCAACATGATGCAACCAACATGATGCAATGAAAAGTGATGCGAACCAACATGAAGCTACCACAAGATGCTGCCAAGATGATGCAACCAACATGAAGCCTACCAAACATGATGCTGCCAAAATGGATGCAACCCAACATGTGCAACCAACATGTAAGTGCTGCAAACATGAAATCTAGCCAACATGATGCACCAACATGATGCTGCCAACATGATGCAACTACCAAAATTATGCTAACCAACATGATGCCCCTACCAACATGATGCCAACCAACAAGATTCTAACCCAACATGATGCCTAGACAACATGATGTCTCCAAACATAATCTACCAAAATGATGCTGCCAACATGAAGCTACAAACAAGATGAGGTCCAATATGATGTTACCACATGATGCTACCAACAAGATGCTGCCAACAATGAAACAACCAACAAGAAGCTACCAACATGATGCTACCAACCTTATGCAGCCACTATGTGATGCCACCAACAAGATGCTACCAACATGTATGCTTGCCAACAAGGATTCCCAACCAACATGATGCTGCCAACATGAATGCACCAAACAAGAATGCCACCAACATGATGCCACCACATGATGCAGCCAACAGTGAAGCTACCAATCTGATGCTAACGTACCAAACATGATGCTTCCAACATGATTGCACCAACATGAAAGCTGTGTCCAACAATGATACTACCAACATGATGCTGGCCAACTTTATGCCACCAACAGAAGCTTTGGGCCAACATGATGCTGCCAACATTATACTGCCACTTGATGCTGCCACAAAATTCTGCCAACACGATGCTACACAACATGATGCGCCAACCAGATTCTGCCAACAAGAATGTCCACCAACAGATGTCAACCAACATGTATGCTACCAACATGATCTACCAACATGATGCTACCAACATGATGCTACCACATGATGCTGGCCAAACAGGATGGCATAGCCAACATGCTGCTTCCCAAATTAATGCCTGCCAACATGATTCTGACCAACAATTTGCTACCTAACATGATGCTTAACCAACATGAAGCAGCCAACATATACTGCCACATTAAGCTACAACATGATGCTGCCAACATGAAGCTATCGAACATATTCAGCCAGCATGACGAGCTGCCAACAGATGCTGCCAACATGATGCTGGCCAACAGATATGCTCCAAATGATCCACCAATCATTGGATGCCACAAACATGAAACAACATGATGCTACCAAATATTATGCTGACGGGTGGTGGGGGGGGGAACATGAAGCTGCAACCATGATGCGCCAACATTATTCTACCAACATGATGTCTGCCAACAAGATCTGCCAACATGACATGCTGTGCCAACAGATGCTTCCAACATGATTGTTTGCCAACATGATGCTGCAACATGAAGCTACACACATGAAGCAACCACATGAAGCTTGCCAACAGGATGCTGCCAACAAAGATCTGCCAAAATGATGCTGCCAACATGATGCTAGAACATGAATGCAGACCACAACATGAAGCAACCAACATGATGCAGCAAACATGATGCTACCAACAATATGCTTCCAACATGAGCAGCCAACATTATGCAACCAACATGATGCAACACATGGATGCTACAACTCAACATGATGCTGCAAACAATGTGAGGAAAAGTAGGTGAAATTTGGGGTTAAGGTGTTCGGGCAACAGGAACCATTATGCGAGTATACGTTTGCATCGCGCGCACACCCCCCCCCCCTCTGGCGGGCTGGGGCAAAACTATTTCCTGTAGGTCCTGAAATGTTAAAGTATCCATAGCCCAGTTAATATTGACCTTACTGGTGTGGGATTGAAGTTGGATGATTCACATCACACCGCCACTCTTCTCCCTAAACAGTATGGTGATCATAACCAGGAGTAATACTGTTTTTCTTTTCTAGTGTTTGCTGGTTACCAGTAATTATTTGGCATTTATCATTCTTTTTTCTTTCTTAAATTGTTATATTATCATGACTATGGAAACCAGTTTTTTATTTACCTCTTATTTACCAGCTCTGTTTCCTCTTTAGGCGTTGTCATCCAGGATAGACGCATAAAAATATGCAATACCGTATGTTAATAATACTTATAAACATTAATTCTACTACAAACCGGGCCCCTTACCTATCTACTTGTGCTCCCTCCAAGATGGTAGAGATACCCCATGAACATTCGGATTACCAATCTGCCGCAGGATAAACCTACATAAATAACAACAAGGAACTATCCAGGGCCATACCCTACTCCTGCCCCAACAAAAAACTGAAGGACCAATTTTTTTTATTAATTTAAATTTAAGTAAAATTCTCAAAAAAAAACATTATACCCTCATTTTACCTAATTATTTCTTATTTATTTATTTTCCATTAATTTCTTTTTTTTCCTTTGGGAAGGGGTTTTTCCCCTGACAAGGGCGACCTTCCCAGGCCCGACTCTTGAAGCAACTCGTCCTGGGGGTTAAAAGGTTGGGTATAACATTTAAGATAAAAAGGGTGAGTTTTTAGGGTCAATCATTATGGGCGGGTTGACTTCCGTTTTTTTGGGTTCTGGGTTGGGTTTAAAATTTTACCTATTGTTGGCCCTTTGGGAACTTTGATGAAACCCCTCCGTGTGAACCGGTGTATTTTGCTTGGGAAGGGCTATTGAGCCCACAATGTTTCCCCGGGGAGAAATTTTTATTTCATTTTCTTTTTTGGGGGAAGTTTAAAGGGGGGACTGTGTCCCCTTTTGTAACAGCGTTACTGTTAATTTAATTGTCAGTTGAATTGGGTGCTTAATATTTTTTTTTACAAATGGATTCTTTGTTTCTGGTTGAAAAGGGGAAAAGGGAAAATGGATTTACGGACAAAGCCTTGATAGTTAATTACTGTAAAATGGCTATTGAAGAGAAAAAGGAACAGAAAGTTACTCGAGAAAGAAAAAGGAACAGGAAAGACACTCGAGAAGAGAAAAAGGAACAGGAAAGACACTCGGAAGATAAATCGAACGGGAAAAAGGATAGCTAGAAAAGATAAGTTGGGCAAGAGGGGTACCTTCAAAATGAAAAAATTGAGTTAGAACAATAAAAGGTTGGGGAATTAAAAAGCCAAGAGATAAACATCAAGCAGAAAAAATAAAAAGGGGGTTTTAAAACCCCCTTCCCCCGAACCAAAAATTTAGGTCCACAAATACCACCTTTTCAGAACAAGATGCCCATAGGGCTATTTTACTAGTTTCGGAGTATGTACCTCTGGAGGCCAGTTTTTCGGGGCTACTAGGCCGGTTTTACTACTGTGGGTTCGCATTAAACGTCTTTTCCCTCACCCTCTATTTTTTTTCTAGTTAAGCCGTTTAAGAAAGCTTATTTCGGTTTTTAAAAAAAACCATCATCATTAAGGTTGATTTTTGACACTTTTAAAATAACTCCTAACAAAATTCAGCAATTTTAAAAACACTTTTCAGTTATTGATTCGTGGATTAAAAGTGCTGGGGTTGCCAAAACGTTTTCCCGAATTTTTTTGGGAACCTAAATGGAAGGATCAATTCTTTTTTCGTAAACTCGACTTACGTATTATTAAAGAACGAAACGTTTTAACGGCTGCTGAAATGGGACAAATGCTGATTTAAAAGCTGCCTCATAAAAACTCCCTAAAAGAGGTAGCAGATATAGCCTGTTGTGCTAACAATCTGGGGGACCAAACCCCCCGACCAAAAAAAACCACGGCCTTTACTAAAGTGTTTCACGTTTTGGGGGGGTCATAGAAAGGGCCCCCCTGCCTAAAAAAAAGGTGAAAAGTCGTAAATGTTTACTGAATCAAAAAATATGAGACAGCCTGTACTGGGAGAGCACAAGCCTCCGCTCTCTGCTATTCATATTCGGGCATTCATTTTCTGCCCTTGTGGCCTACCTGGGCGGGGGGACACAAACCACCCTCTTCCATCCCCCCCTCGACCGATTGACGTCACAGGTACTCCCCCACCCGGACTGGCTTGCGGTACTTCCTCACCTGCCCGGGTCTCCTCCTCCCGTTAAACCCAATCTGTCCAGGGCCTTTTCTTGCACCTACGTACCTTCATCGGCACTAAACCGCTTTTTCAACACAAAAACCCAAAATAACAGTGGTGACAGGGGGTGGAGGCGGCTTTTGTGGGCCTTTCGGGTGGGGGGATCGGTCGACACCATAAAACACCGTCGTCTCCCGCACCGCTACCCAAAGGTTTCGCACTCCCGCGCTTGGGGGCCCTGAATAGTTCTGGGCCGGTTTTTTTCCCAAAAACGGAAAAGGCCACGGCGCATTCCACCCTTTAGCACACGGTTCACCCTCACCCTCTCTACAGCCCTTCCCACAACCCCAGCCCTTCCCCCTGTCCCTACAGGTCCTACCCCCTTTCAGTACAAAAGTGGGGTTTGGTTTCGTTAGTGTGTTTGGTTTCGGGGCCCCACGAGTGACCCAGGCACTCTCGGTTGGTTTATACCCTAACACTGTAAACCACCACCCTTTTAACACCCTTATCGCTAGGCAAAGACGTCCTTCTCGCCGTCCATGTGTTTTTGGTTCTTCCCATTTCCTCCAAGAAGTTTCTCCCTGGCTTAACCCGTGGGAACCCGGGTTAGCCCCTAAGCCCAAATTTCGCGTCTACAGACTCGTGACTCACAAGTGCTACACTACTCAGCGCCTATATCTCCACCAGTGCATTTTTTTTTTTGTGTTGCCCATTTAAATTTTTTTTTTTTTTCCCTTTCCCTTGCTGTTTTTATCCCCATTCTTTTTTCCCCCCATGATTTTTTACAGTAAAACTTACTCGTCCCAGTTAAATTTTCACTTAATTTGTTTTTTGCACTTTTGGTAGTGCGTAAATGTTTTTGTTTCCGGTGCGAAGCCGCAGTAGTCAGCGGCCCCCACGCTTGCCATGAAAAAAACCACCAAAACCCCAGCGTGGTTCACCCCGGGCCCACTCAAATTCTTATACCTCCAAAAGGTTCTCCGGGCCTTTCCCTTTCTTTCCCCAAAGTCCTTTCTGATTTTTTTTTTTCACGACATTGAACCCCCAAAGCGTAACAAGGGGCTACGAGGCTGTAATTGTCACAGAACATCCTGAAAGTTCCAGCCCCGCCGTCCTCGCCACCTGCCCTCAAGTTAAGAAAACAGTGTTTACCTACATTTCCTAAATTTGTGACTTTTTTTAACTGTCCTGCCCCCAATACGTTAGTTACTAAACCATATTTCGTAAATTGTTAGTTCATCAGTGCCATTTTCCCCATTTCCACAGTTTAAAATTTTGTAAATTTTATTTTGGCACTCCTCAATTTTAAAATTTCCAGTTTTTCTTTTTTCTGCTTTTTGCACCTCATTATTTTTTTAAAAATTGTTCGTGTTAACCTTTTAAACAATTTACCTCCCAACAGTTTTCATGAAATTCCTGTGTACTGTTTTTTTTTTTTCCTAGTTGCACCGCAAGTTCCACAGATTTTGCACCCTTGCACTTTTTTGTTTGTTAGTTTTTTTTTTTTTTTAAAAGTGTAAATTTCAAGTACTTAAGTATTGTATATCACCTGAGTCAAACAATCTGTCCCTAGCCCATTAAATTTTTTTTTTTGTTCCCCATTTATTTTGTCTCATATATTCTTGTTTTATCAGTGAATTTTCACCTTTGTGCATTGTTTTTTGCTATTTTTATAACCCAAAGTCTTTGAGTGTATTTTTGGGAACCGTTTATTACCTTTAAATTTACCAAAAATTTCCTTTGGAAATTAAAATTAAATTTTGCCCTTTTAATTGCAATTTTTTTTTTTTTGCCAGGTACACCCGCAACACCATTTTAACCTTTGCCATATTCTTGAATTTAAAAAATTGCATTTTTATTAATTTTATTTTGTGTAAATATGCAATTCTGGTCAGGTTATTTTTTTTTTGTGGATTTTTGGCACTATTCCAACTCTGATATTTTTTTTGTGCCAACTTCCCCTTTGCAAGGAATTACCTTTTTTTTTTTTTTTCGTTCAATTTGCCCCTTTTAGCACCCGCTCTTTTTAAAAATGTGCTTGCAGCACAGTTTTGTTTGTGTAGACCGTTTATTTTAATTTTTGCAATTTTTGCTACCAGTGTTTTCAGTTCAACCCTTTTCTAAATTTTTGTGCCAGATTCTGGTGAATTATTGCTTCCTTGCTCATTTTGGGGCACTCCCTGTTACTTCACTTTATCTCTCTTATTTGTTTCAGAGTGTATCATTTTCCCTTTTTATTGTTGTTTTGTCAAATTTTTTTCTTCCCCAAGCGTTTACCTAGTATGGGTGCGAGTTTTCTTTGACTCTGTTTTGAATTGAGCTGCATACCATTTCTTGCTCTGACCTGTTTTCATCTTCGTGCCTACTTCATTTTTAACAATTGGCAGACTAAAACAAAAGCAGTGGGCCATGCCCTTAACCCCCGATTCGTGGTGCCAGCAATGGGGCCCAGCCACTGAGACGCGGCGGGCATCGAAGCCCCCGCACAGTTGGCAAATTGTGGCTAGCCTCGCCACCGTGGGCCGGCCCCCGTCCTTCCACCCTTATTTTTGCGGGGCGTGCAAATGTTTTTTAGCCCTGGCTGCAGTCATCGAGGCGACTGTTCAGCCTATTGAAGCCCCAAAAGTACACAGACATTTCGTGCTCTGTTGCAGCAGTGGACCCCCAGGGGTTATAGGGGCCTTTGTCAGTCAAGCGCTTGTAAATTCAGTCTTGGGGGGAAATTAAGGAGGAAAATTTTGGCGTTTTTTTTCGGCTAGCCCAACGCCATTACATTTACATCGTTTCCAGGTCTTGGCCCCAAGTCAATACCGGGCCGAAAGCCCCCGGCTTGCGTTTTTCCCTTTTTAGCAAGCCCCACGGACTTTACTGATGCCGCAATCCACAGTGGGGGGGGGAGGTGATGGGCCATGGCATTTAAAAAACTCCCCCGCTGGCTGTCGGCCTCAGCGGAGGGTTCCCCCCCTAACCCTGGGCTGCCATTGATGCGCTAGGACTCGGCCCTCAGCAAAACGTCCTGGGTGCATATGACGCCATCGACTCGCTCAAGCCGCTTCCGAGCAAGGCAAGGTTTGCCGCTTTGCGGATGATCCCCTACCCATCCTTGCAGCGCCGTCCGCAGTGACCCCGCGGTCGCAGCCGGAAGTCACTTTTGCTGCTGCTGTCAGACAGCCAACCCACAAAGGTTCTAACCCCAGTCCCACTAATACGCGCCTAAGTAAAAATAGCGACCACAGTAACAACAGTCGGTCTTATACAAAAAGGCAGTCATCGACTTCCTGGACCAGGGCGAAACGTCGCCAGCAGACACCACCCCCAACCTCACCCGCTAAGCGTGTAGTGACTTGTTTCAACTGTGGCAAACGAGGGCACTACCGATCTGAGTGTTACAAACTTAAGTCCCTCTCTGGGGTAGCTAGTGTAATTCCTTTATACCTATGGGCCCACCAGTATTGTCGCGTCGGGACGACGCGAGGTGCGTGGCCGAGCAAATGTAGACAGCCTGTACTGGCAGAGCACACAGCCTAGCCGTCTGCTCTGACTAGTTCATATTTCGCGGCATTCAGTGCTGCCCTCTGAGTTACATGTCACACCTTAGGAAATGCTACTGTCAGTCATTGTTTGCAGATGTGAGCGTGCAACAACGTTAGTAGACGAGTGGTCAACTGATGTTCAGCCCTGCGGACAACCTGTATATAGAAGATTTTAGTTCCAGTGCTGACGTCTCCCGGCTCTCTACTCGATGAAACAGCGCGGGCAAAACCAGTTTTCTCTTCCCCTGGATGGGAGTTTTTTTTGCCTGTTGCATTTTTTTTTTGTCCATTTTTTATTTACTAGTGAGCGAAAGCCAGTCCCTCTCTGGGGTAGCTATTGTAATTCCTTTATACCTATGGGCCCACCAGTATTGTCGCGTCGGGACGACGCGAGGTGCGTGGCCGAGCAAATGTAGACAGCCTGTACTGGCAGAGCACACCAGCCTAGCCGTCTGCTCTGACTAGTTCATATTTCGCGGCATTCAGTGCTGCCCTCTGTAGGCCTACCTAGGTCGGTGGGACACACAGTCCACCCTCTCTCACTCCCGCCTCGACCGACTTGACGTACACAGGTACTCCCCCTCCACGGACTGGCTTGCGGTCACTTCCTCACACTGCCCGTTGTGTACTCACTCCTACCCGATTAAAGCCAATCTAGTCCACGGCCGTATCATTGCTACCTACGCTACCTTCATCGGCACTAAACCGCTGTTCAACAGCAAGAACAGCAATAACACATAAACGCACCTTTTAGTGAAGGTACAGTCAATGGTATGAATGTGTCAACCATTCTTAGAGACACTGGATGTTCCTGTATTGTTATCTCGAGTAAGCTTTTCCCTAACCTAGATTCTTCACGTTATAAGTCCACTAAGTTAACTGACTATTTAGGAAGAAGCGATTCTTTTCCAACAGTCAGATGTTTTGTTAGGTGCAAATGGTTCTCAGGATGGGTAGATGCCGTAGTTGCCCCGATAACCTCGTGTTCTGTTTTGGTTGGGAACATAAAAGGGGCTGCTTTCCCTTCTGAGAAGGACTGTTTGGAATTTGGAGTTTCCAAGGAAGGGTTGGAACCTAATATCTCTGTTTCTTCACAGATAGTTCCAGATGAATTCAGTTGGATAACCTAAATCAGAGAGCTGATGGTTACAAAACTCCGGTAACACCTTTAGTAAGTCAGTCACTTGAACTGGACAACGCAGACGCCAGTGGAAAACTACGTGTGGCACAATCTATACAACAACTAGACTCAATTAACGTCGTTACCAGAGCTCAGTCTAAGGTAAAAACCTATCCACCCATTAGTTCTTTCGAAAGGAAAGCCAATCGAGCTGTCTCATATAGATTTAGAGGGTCTTCAAAAGACTTGTCCTTCTTAGAGGAATCTCGGAAGTTACTTTAAATGGCAAGGTGACCCCGGAAAGAAATTTTCTTACAATTTTTAGTTC
>NW_026474610.1:0-10586 GCF_026875155.1 Cherax quadricarinatus
GTTCATAAGAAGTTAGATTAAAACTTCCGGTTAATAAAATGGCTTAAAATGTTAAAAAATAAAATGGCAAATGACCAAATGTGGATTTCCTAACACTAACTTCAAGGGACATGTCTTGATTTGGATGAAAGGGCTCTTGATCCCAGGATCTGGAGGCATCTTTCCAGTCTTTACATCAATAGTGATTACCTTCAATTCTCCAACAACTGAATAACATTATATCTATTGGTTTTTTTTCCCCGATATTAATAATAATAATAATAACAATAATAATAATAATAAATTCCCAGTTCGAGCGAAACGCTGAATTTCTATGAATTTCTGGTCTCGAAACCTGGTCACACCTCACAGACCATGATTCATACCTAAGCAGGTCTTGAAGTATACCTCACAAGTCCAGGTCATACTTCACAGGTCTTGAAGTATACCTCCCAAGTACAGGTCATACCACAGAGGTCTTGAAGTATACCTCACAAGTCCAGGTCATACTTCACAGGTCTTGAAGTATACCTACCAAGTACAGGTCATACCATAGAGGTCTTGAAGTATACCTCACAAGTACAGGTCATACTTCACAGGTCTTGAAGTATACCTCCCAAGTACAGGTCATACCACAGAGGTCTTGAAGTATACCTCACAAGTCCAGGTCATACTTCACAGGTCTTGAAGTATACCTCCCAAGACCAGGTCATACCACAGAGGTCTTGAAGTATACCTCCCAAGAACAGGTCATACCACAGAGGTCTTGAAGTATACCTCACAAGTACAGGTCATACCTCACAGGTCTTGAAGTATACCTACCAAGTACAGGTCATACCATAGAGGTCTTGAAGTATACCTCACAAGTACAGGTCATACCTCACATATCTTGAAGTATACCTCCCAAGACCAGGTCATACCTTACAGGTCTTGAAGTATACCTCCCAAGACCAGGTCATACCTCACAGGTCTTGAAGTATACCTCACAAAACCAGGTCATACCTCTCAGGTCTTGAAGCATACGTCCCAAGACCAGGGCATACCTCACAGGTCTTGAAGTATACCTCCCAAGACCAGGTCATACCTCACAGGTCTTGAAGTATACCTCCCAAGACCAGGTCATACCACACAAAGGGCTTGAAGTATACCTCCCAAGACCGGTCATACCTCACAGGTCTTGAAGTATACTCCCAAGACCAGGTCATACCTCACAGGTCTTGAAGTATACCTCCCAAGACCGGTCAAAACCTCACAGGTCTTGAAGTATACCTCCCAAGACCAGGTCATACCTCACAGGTCTTGAAGTATATCTCCCAAGACCAGGTCATACCTCACAGGTCTTGAAGTATACCTCCCAAGACCAGGTCATACCTCACAGGTCTTGAAGTATACCTCCCAAGACCTGGTCATAAACCCCACAGGTCTTGAAGTATACCTCCCCCAAAACCAGGTCATACCTCAGGTCTTGAAGTATACCTCCCAAGACCTGGTCATACCTCACAGATCTTGAAGTATACCTCCCAAGACCAGGTCATACCTCACAGGTCTTGAAGTATACCTCCCAAGACCAGGTCATACCTCACAGGTCTTGAAGTATACCTCCCAAGACCTGGTCATACCTCACAGGTCTTGAAGTATACCTCCCAAGACCAGGTCATACCTCACAGGTCTTGAAGTATACCTCCCAAGACCAGGTCATACCTCACAGGTCTTGAAGTATACCTCCCAAGACCTGGTCATACCTCACAGGTCTTGAAGTATAACTCCAAGACCGGTCATACCTCACAGGTCTTGAAGTATACCTCCCAAGACCGGTCATACCTCACAGGTCCCTTTAAGTATACCTACCAGACCCGGTCATACCTCACAGTCCTGAAGTATACCTCCCAAGACCTGGTCATACCTCACAGGTCTTGAAGTATACCTCCCAAGACCTGGTCATACCTCACAGGTCTTGAAGTATACCTCCCAAGACCAGGTCATACCTCAAGTCTTGAGTATAACTCCAAGACCAGGCATACCTCCAGGTCTTTAAGTATACCTCCCAAGACCTGGTCATACCTCACAGGTCTGAAGTATACCTCCCATGACCGGTCATACCTCACGGTCTTTAAGTATACCTCCCAAGACCAGGTCATACCCCACTCGAAGAACCCCCCAAGACCCAACCCCAATTTAAGGGTAATATAAAAGAAAAAACCCAAAAAATTTTAACAAATTTTACACTTTTTCCAAAAAAAAACCCCCCAAAACCCCAGCAACAGCTTTTTTCATTCGGGGGACAAAAAGGGGCATTTAAAACCCTTTTTTCCCTTTTTTTCCCGGGGCAAACATTTTCCCCCCAACTTTTTAAAATTTTTCGGTTTTTGGGAACCCTGTCGTAATTGTGCAGTAAAACCCCTTTTTTAAACCAAAACTTTTATATCCCCAAGAACACTTTTCCCAACAAGGGGCCTTTTTTTTCATAACTGTTACTTAGCCTTTTTAAAGGGCCTTTTGGCCCCAAATTTTCTTGACACACCCAAAAGGGGGTTTAAAAAAAAAAAAAAAAAAAAACAAAAAAAAAAAAAAATTTTAACCCAAAAACAATCAGTAAACAATTTTTCAGATATCAAAAAAACCCACGTGGAAAGTGAAATTTCCAACCCCTTTGGGATACTCCACCAAAAAGAAAAAAGAAAAATTTTAAAAAAAAAAAAAAAAAAATAAAAAAATTTTAAAAAAAAAAAAAAAAAATTTTAAAATAAAAAAATAATTTTTTAAAAAAATTTTAAATTTTTTAAAAATTTACTTTTAAATTTTTTAACTTAAAATAAAAAAAAAAAAAAAAATAAAAAAAAAAAAAAAAAAAAAAAAACAAAAAAAAAAAAAAAAAAAAAAAAAAAAAAAAAAAAAAAAAAAATAAACACAAAAAAAAAAACAAAAAAAAAAAAAAAAAATAAAATTTAAAAAATTTTAAAATACACAAAAAAATAATAATAATAAAATAAATTTAAAAAATATAATAAAATAATATAATAAATAACACACACAAAATTTTAAAATATATAAAAAAACAAATATATTTAATTATTAAATTTAATATAATAATAAATACTAAATTAAAAAAAAATATATACAGAAGCATTTTCAATTCAAAAATTGGCTCAATAATTAGAATGAAAAAAATCCCACATCAAAGTTTAACTCAGTAGGAGTTGTACAGTCCACCTCTTTGAACAAGCCAACCCCCTCCCTTCGCCATCATTTCTCTAAAAATGGATTTTTTATTCCCCCCTGAGGTGGGCTCTGACAATCAGCCATTCAGATGCACCTAGTTACCACCATTTTTTAAATCTAGAAATCTTGGGCTTGGGAAAACGTCATCATGTACTATATATAATTCAATCTTAATTTCTCTGGGACCCCTCCTCTGCAACCAGGGGCCCAAATCACCACCCGCAGGGGCTTTGTGGGTGGCCCGCCCCTCTCTAAGGGTGGGGGCACAGGGAACCAAACTCTCTCGTTGGGGTGGAGAGAATTTGAGGGAGATTACCCAATGGAGGCAGAAAAAAATGGGGTTTTAAAGATCTTCCTGGGGAGTAATGTGGATGACCCTTCCCCCTATGGCTATTTTTTTTTTTTTACCAAAACTGGATCAGTAATGTGCTGTCCCATATTCCCTTGACAGATAATGGGTTTAAAACAGTCATGTCTCTGTCCCCCCATTCCGTCACATAGGAATGGGTTTAAATAGTGTTGAAATGTGTCAGTTGAGCTGGGAGATTCAAGTAGTGTCACCCTGATTGGGAGACTTCAGTAGTGTCATCCGAGCTGGGAGACTTCAGTAGTGTTCCGAGTTGGGAGCCCTCAGCAGTGTCATCCTGAGTGGGAGATCAGTAGGTAAATCCCTGAGTTGGGAGACTTCAGTAGTGTCATCCTGAGTTGGGAGACTCAGTAGTGTCATCCTGAGTTGGGAGACTTAAGTAGGTCATCCTGAGCTGGTGATTCCCAAAGTGTCATCCTGAGCTGGGAGACTAGTATTTGTCATCCGAGTTGGGAGACTTCATTTGTGCCCATCCTGATTGGGAGACTTCAGTAGTGTCATCTGAGTTGGAGACTTCATTAGTGTCATCCTGAGTTGGGAGACTTCAGTAGTGTCATCCTGAGCTGGGGACTTCAGTGTGTCATCCTGAGCTGGGAGACTTCAGTAGTGTCATCCTGAGTTGGGAGACTTCAGTAGTGTCATCCTGAGTTGGGAGACTTCAGTAGTGTCATCCTGAGCTGGTAGACTTCAAGTGAACTGAGTTGGGGTTCAGTAGTGTCATCCTGAGTTGGGCCCCATAGTGTCTCTGAGTTGGGGACTTCAGTATGTTTTCCTGAGCGGGTAGACTTCAGTAGTGTCATCTGGCTGGTAGCCCTTAGTTTCCCTTGGAGTTACTGGAGAGAGTTCCGGGGGTCAACCCCCCGGGGCCCGGCTTGACAGGCTCTGGGGTCAGCTGATCAACCAGGCTGTTGCTGCTGGTGCCGCAAACAACGTCGAGCACGGGCCCGGCGGTCAGGAACGATTTGGGTGTGTCCATTGCCAGCTTAAGACTGCCGGGGGTCTGGGGTAATCCCCCTTATTTTGCTTTGGGACAGTTGGCCCCAACTCCCCCCTACATTATTTATGGTTCTAACGTCTAGTGACACCCTGCTTTTCATTGGGGGATGTTATCGTCGCCAAGTCTTTGCTTCTAGTAGTGATTTTCGTGTGCAAGTGGAATAGTCCCTCAAAGGGATTCCGGGTTTATAAACATGTATCTCTCCCGCTGCGTTCCAGGAATACGGTCGGACCTAAAAGCGCTCCCAGTCATGAGGTGTTTTATCTTCGTTACGCCGCCGTGAGGTTTCTGTACTTTTCTAGGTCAGCAATTTCACCTGCCTTGAAAGGTGGTTAGTGTGCAGCAATTTCCAGCCTAGATGAACAAGTGACCTGAAGATGTCACATGGATTGGCCTCCCTAGTTTTGAAGGTTCAATATCCATCCTCAATTTTTCTAGGCAGATCGTTGAAATACAATGTTATGGTCCTTGAAGGTGAGAATCCCCCATGATCACCCCAGGTCTTTGACGGGTGTTTCGCCTATTTGTGGCCAATTGTTTTGTACTTTTGTGAAGTTTAATTTCCCTCGTGTTTACCATATCTGAGTAATTGAAATTTCTATCGTTGAACCCCAAAGGGCTTTTTGCAGCCCATGAAAGGAAATTTGTTGATTTTCCGCCTGGAGGCCTTGCCAAAATTTGGGCAATGGAAGCCCATGTATGCAGTTCGGGTGCATCTGAAAAGGGAAAGCAGGGTTTTGCGTGGCTTGACATCTTCTCTATGTCGGTATGAGGTTGAGGAACAGATGGGAGCGAGTCTGTGCCTTGTGGAACAGGCTTTTCACCGTAGCTCCCCGGAATTTACTCGTTACGATACTCTCTGTTTCTGTTATGAGAATATAGACCCTCGACCGATTTTTCCCTTTTTATCCCTTTAGCACGCATTTATTTTGGTGCGCTTTTAAAGCCAGTTCAACTTGTCGAAGGCTTTTGCAAGTTTTTGTATTTTATTCCCTCTGCATATTTTATCTTCAGGCATTTAGGACTTGTCGTAGTGATCCATTAGTTGAGGACAGACAGGAGGCCCTTTTCTAAACCATGTTCCCCTGGGTTGTGAAAACTGATGGGTTCTAGTGGGTGGTGATCTTGCTTTCTCGGGACCCTTTAAAAGACTTTTATGATATGGTGTTAGTGTATCGGTCTGTAGTTCTTTGCTGTTGCTTATGCCCCCTTTGTGAGTGGGCTATGTCTGTTGTTTTAGTAACTGTGGGACGACCCCCGTGTCCATGCCCCCTCTCCAAGGATGGAAAAGGCTCGTGATGGGGGTTTCTTGCAGTTCTTGATGAACACGGAGTTCCATGAGTCTGGCCCTGGGCAGAGTGCATGGGCATTCATTTATCGCCTGTTCGAAGTCATTTGGCGTCAGGATAACATCGGATAGGCTTGTGTTAACCAAATTTTTGGGCTTCTCATAAAAATTGTTTTGATCTTCGACTCTCAGTCTGGTTAGCGGCTTGCTAAAAACTGAGTCATATTGGGACTTGAGTAGCTCACTCATTTCCTTGCTGTCATCTGTGAGGACCCATCTTGTTTAAGTAGGGGCCCAATACTGGATGTTGTTCTCGACTTTGATTTGGCATAGGAGAAGAAATACTTTGGGTTTCTTTCGATTTCATTTATGGCTTTTAGTTCTTTCCCGCGATTCCTGACTCCTATAAGATTCCTTTAGCTTGAGTTCGATGCTTGCTATTTCTTGACCAGTGTCTCCCTACGCATTTCAGATATATTGACCTCTTTTAGCCGCTCTGTTATTCTTTTCCGTCGCCTGTAAAGGGAGCGCCCGTTCTTTCTATTTTACATTACTCCTCCTTTTTCTTAGAGGAATAAGCCTTGTGCATACATCGAGTGCCACCAAGTTGATCTGTTTTTAGGGATACGTTGGGGTCTGTGTTGCTTAGTTTTATTTCCCAGCTTATATCGGTTTTGGACTTGGTTTACTTGGTCCCACTTTATGTTTTTGTTATTGAAGTTGAATTTGGGGAATGCTCCCTCGTGACTAGTCTCATTATGTCCGGTCTGCGGCTCCCCGCATACATGCTGAACCTCAATTATGTTGTGATCTGAGTATATTGTTTTTGATATGGTGACATTTCTTATCAGATCATCATTGTTAGTGAAGATGAGGTCTAGTGTATTCTCCATTCTAGTTTGGCTCTATTATTTGCTGGTTTAAATTGAATTTTGTGCAGAGATTTAAAAGCTCGTGTGAGTTTTCATCAGAGCTGCCTCCTGGTGTTATTACTGCAACAATATTATTTGTATATTCCCCCATTTTAGGTGCCTTAAGTTGAAATCCCCCCGGAGCAAAATGTTGGGTGCAGGGGCTGGAAGATTTTCCAGACAGTGGTCAATTTTTAACAAGCTGTTCCTGGAATTGCGGATGTTGCCCTCCGGAGGCTTGTAGACTAACCCCCAATGACTAGGTTTTTTGGGTTTTCGACTTTACTGCTAAAACTTCCACTACATCATTGGAGGCATTTAGCAGTTCTGTGCAAACAAGTGACTCTGCAATGTACAGGCCAACCCCCCTTTTGCCCCCCGTTCACTCTGTCACATCTGTTATAGGTTGTAACCTGGATCCATATTTCGTTGTCCAAGTGATCCTTTATGTGGGTCTCAGTGAAAGCCGCGAACATTGCCTTTGCCTCTGCAAGCAGTCCACGGATGAAAAGGGATTTTGTTGTTTGTTGCTGGCTTTTGACCCTTATAATTTGCAAAGAAGAATGTCATCGGACTGGTGGTATTGTTGGTACTGGGGTGGATTTTTTTTTCCCGGGATTAGTATCTGTATCTGTTGGTTTGGAGTGGAGGCCATCGACTGTGGTTCCTCCAGGAATGACTGGTTTGGTGTACGATTTCTGCCATTTCCTGCCAGTTTTTTTTTCCTTCCTGGCACTAAAAAACCTCTCCCCCTTGAGTGGCTGTGGCTACCCAGTTTTCCCATGGCCTGGATGTTTTGTATCTTTTTGTACCTTTAGATGGTTTTGCCTGGCAATTTAAGTTATAGCACAGTCTTTCCTGTACTGAAGAGGTACACATTTCAGGGTGAAAAAGCTTACAGGAAGGGAGTTTGCATTTTCCTGTTGTCATATGGGCATGGCATTTTCTAGGGTGCTCATAGTTGCACGTCCCGTCTGTTTTTCCAGATTTCCCATGTCTGCAGATACCAAGTGCATAGTATGTGCACAGGCTTGGTTTCCGTTTGCCTTGGGTTTCTGTGACTGTATTCCCTGTTGGTGCATGTTTCCCTGTCTTATTCCTATCCTCCCTAGCACCAACAATGGAGCTCCCACCAGTTGTTTTTGGTAATATATCCTCACTATAGCTAGTGTCATCCTGAGCTGGGAGACTTCAGTAGTGTCATCCTGAGCTGGGAGACTTCAGTAGTGTCATTCTGAGCTGGTAGACTTCAGTAGTGTCATCCTGAGCTGGGAGACTTCAGTAGTGTCATCCTGAACTGGGAGACTTCAGCAAGGCAATGAGGATATCGTCAAGTATTCCATTAAAGGTTCATGAAGCTAGAGCAACTTTACAGACCTGGGTTCAGCGAGGCTGCTGTGACTAGTTAAGTGCGAAGGTGGGGGAAATCTGATTCAGTGAAGAGGGGACATACATTTAATAATAATAATAATAATAATAATAACAATAATAATAATAATAATAACACATGTACAAGGTACACAGACCATAGCTGACATCAATGACCAGGGCCGGATTACCGCATAGGCAAACTTGGCATTTGCCTAGGGCCCCGCGCATTTGGGGGGCCCCGTGGTCCAAGGGGTTCAGGGGCTCATCCAAGACTGCGCACATGGTGCAAGTGCAAAGGGGTCCCTACCTAAAAAGTTCAAGTGTTTGGAGAGTAAAATTGATTTTTAAAAATTAATCAAAACAAAAATAAATAATGAAAGAAAATAAAATAAAAATAAATAAACCTAAAACCCTAGATGGCAACACTCAACACGCCTTTGTTTACATCAGAACAGCTGTGTTTTCCCGCTAATGGCTGGTATGGGAGATTCCTCTCCAATTTTCTGTAGTTTATATGATTTAATAGTCTTATGCATGATGCAATGATAACAATAATGGTCAATGATTTATAAGGGAATAATAGTGCTGTAGTGGTTATGCTGAATATAATAGGTACATGATGTCACTACTTTAATAGCCTAATCTAGTAATACTATGCTGTCTTGAGTTTATTCTCTTTAAAATGCATGATTTAACAAGATAGTTATAATGGCTGTTGGTAAATGGTTTTGGTTGTCTTGATGTACTTTCCCTATTAAATTTAATCTAAATAGCCAGAATGTATTTAATTAGACCTTAAACAGGCTCACACCTACCCCCCCAAATTAGGCAGATGGATTTTTAGGTTCTTAACACAAACCACAAAAATAGTAGTAGTAGTAAACAGAGCAAAATACAGCATCAGCGAAGTAAAAAGCTGGCACCTCTGCTGTTTCTTATCCTCATGTCATATATAAAAGAAATCGTCATAGTTTTGTTCCTTTTCGATGACATTAAAAAGATATGAAAGTCACTCCGAAAAAGATATTAGCAGGAATTTCCCGTGAGCCAGTGGAAAAGGGGTCGCCCTTGTTACCGTAACTCAAAGGGCCCGCCAACTGAATACCCAGGGCCCGGAGACTCTTAATGGGCCCCGTCAATTGACATACTCTATATAAAAAGCGCTTGTTATGAGGCATTCCGCAAATTAGTCAGTTTTGTCCCAGGATGCGACCCACACCAGTCCATAACACCCAGGTACCTATTTCACTAGATAGGTAAAATAGGCAGCAGGTATCTAAAGGAAACGCTTCCCAATGTTTCCACCTGCACCGGTATCGAAACACGAACCTCAGTGTGGAGCAGTGCCTAGCCAATGATAATTATATTTAAAAAGAGACTAAGGTGCTGAGTAAGTGTCCCATAAGTGATCCCACACAGGAGCTGTGATCGACCTCAAAGGAACCACAAATAATGATACATACATTTCTATGCAGAAATGCTCATGCAAACAGCAAGAAGTGACAAATTATATCTTGCCTCCTTGAGGCACTTTACCAGTATGCTGAAAAATCCCTAATGAACGATGTAGGCCAATTTAGATTTTAAAGTGCTACAGCGTCGAAAGGCTACGCCTGTGTCCTGGGAAACATTGTCCGTCACTCAAGTATCTGTAAACGTCTTTAAGAACGTATGTTAGTGTCGACACTCTAAATTTGTGAAATATATATATATATATTATTATATATATTATATTATTTTAATATATATTAATATATATATATATTTATATATTATAATTATATATAGTGAACTTTACATGAAATAAAGGTAATGTATAAGAATAACTCACATTCTTGTGTCTCCAGAGTGTGGCTGACCTTAACCTTTGTTCTATTATTTGTTCAGAGTTGTGTACCTGTCTGAGAGTTTGGTGGTCACTTGGTTTAAGATGTGTTGTGTGTGTTTTGTGTGTGTGTGTGTGTGTGTGTGTTGTGTGTGTGTTGTGCTCACCTTGTGTGGCTTGCAAGGGTCAAGTCACAGCTTCTGACCCCACCTCTTCCCCTGGTCGCTACTAGTCATCTTACTGCTCCATGAGCTTTCATACCTCTTCTTAAAGTTTATGTATGGTTCCTGCCTCCATACAAACACTTCCCAGACTATTCCACTTCCTGACAACTCTGTACTGAAAAACTTTCCAAAAATCCCGGATTCATCCGAGTCTTCAACTTCCAATTTTGACCCCTTGTTGCTGTGTCCATCTCTGGAACATCCTGTTCGCCACCTTGTCAATTCCCCTCTATTTTTTATTTTTATCATGTGTGTGTCTGTGTGTGTGTACTAACTTTTAATTTTTTTTGGAACCGTTATCAACCTCACTACAATTACAAAGAGGAATTTCTTTTTAAAACGTTTTGCTTGTGGAACAGATGAAAAACAACAATCTGCTAGGGCGAAATGTTTGATAAATTCTCC
>NW_026474611.1:0-10680 GCF_026875155.1 Cherax quadricarinatus
AACGTAATCTATGTTTAGAGAGTTAATGGGTTAACATAATGTGTTAGGTTAATTATCTGTGTTATAATCTCCATTAACCGGTGCTGCAGGATCCTTAACGAGCCCCATGAGCGTGGCATCCAGTACTGCCAAGATGGTGGCACCCAACCAAGCACAGCAAGGCATACCTCTGGCACACCAGCACTTTATGACACCATCAGTCAGCATGGCACCTCTGATGACACCCACTGTGGCAGCACCCCAGGCCATGGCACTCTCCTCCGGGGCGTACCTGCTGCCTTCAGCACCACTGACAGGTACGTGCCCCCTACACTCACCATTATGGCACCTCTTCCCACACCACCCCTTTCAGTGATGACACTGTCTTGTCCCTTAAACTGTCCAAACGTAGATCTACGTTTTTTTCAACATTTGAAAGTATGTAAAAAAGTAATCTTTTTTTTTTTTTTTTTACATTTTAAAACGTGTAAAAACTTTGATATACTTTTTTTTTATATTTGAAAATGTGTAAAAAAGACGTAGATCTACTTTTGGAGCACTAAGCATGTGAATGTAGATCTGCTTGGACAGTTTAAGGGTTAATGACTGTGTTAGAAGTGGTATCTTAACTTTCTGCACATAACTGTTCCTTGACTTATGACGGGGTTACATTGTGATGAACTCAGCATAAGTTGAAAATGTCGTAAGTCGAATATGAATACAGCAGGAACCCCATATCTGCAGGGAATACTTTCCAAGGACCTGCTGATTAATTATGCACAATAAGCAGAAGATTATCACTTTTTCACTGATGGGAAGCACTTGAGGGCTTCTCTTAGACTTTGAAGAACTGCAAGTTTCTCTACTTTTGCAAAATTAAGAGGTATTTCTGGGCGACAGTAAACCGTGGATAACTGAAACTGTGGATACTGAATTCATGAATACGGGGCTTCTACTGTATATAATAAATAAATAAATGTCACTGAATTAGTAAATAAATAATTACTGTAACTAACTAAATACAAGTATTGAAAAGTAAATAAATAAATACGAGTTTATCCTATCAATAAATGTACAGTACCGTAGATGGTAATATTCAGTACTGTACATGGTGATATTCAGTACTGTACATGGTAATATTCAGTACTGTACACGCTGATATTCAGTATTGAACATGGTAATATTCACTACTGTACAGGGTGATATTCAGTACCGTACATGGTAATATTCAGTTCCATACATGGTAATATTCAGTACTTTACATGGTGATATTCAGTACTGTACATGGTGATATTCAGTACTGTACGGTAGGGCCCCACTTTATGGCGTTTCGCTTTACTGAGTTCCGCTAATACGGCCATTTCAAATTATGACCAAAACTCGATATACGGCTCCCCCCAAATGACTTTCTAATACGGTCACCGTGCACCACCCGGTTTGTTTACATTCTCTGTGAGATCTGTAAGCACTAAGTCTCTCCATTTTGTCCAGAAACTCCAAAATTTCAAGTGTTTTTAAAAGTTATTTCATATTTTATATATATTATTATTATTATTATCACACTGGCCGATTCCCACCAAGGCAGGGTGGCCCGAAAAAGAAAAACTTTCACCATCATTCACTCCATCACTGTCTTGCCAGAAGGGTGCTTTACACTACAGTTTTTAAACTGCAACATTAACACCCCTCCTTCAGAGTGCAGGCACTGTACTTCCCATCTCCAGGACTCAAGTCCGGCCTGCCGGTTTCCCTGAACCCCTTCATAAATGTTACTTTGCTCACACTCCAACAGCACATCAAGTATTAAAAACCATTTGTCTCCATTCACTCCTATCAAACACGCTCACGGCACACCTGCTGGAAGTCCAAGCCCTTCGCACACAAAACCTCCTTTACCCCCTCCCTCCAACCTTTCCTAGCCGACCCCTACCCCTCGCCTTCCTTCCACTACAGACTGATACACTCTTGAAGTCATTCTGTTTCGCTCCATTCTCTCTACATGTCCGAACCACCTCAACAACCCTTCCTCAGCCCTCTGGACAACAGTTTTGGTAATCCTGCACCTTCTCCTAACTTCCAAACTACGAATTCTCTGCATTATATTCACACCACACATTGCCCTCAGACATGACATCTCCACTGCCTCCAGCCTTCTCCTCGCTGCAACATTCATCACCCATGCTTCACACGCATATAAGAGCGTTGGTAAAACTATACTCTCATACATTCCCCTCTTTGCCTCCAAGGACAAAGTTCTTTGTCTCCACAGACTCCTAAGTGCACCACTCACCCTTTTCCCCTCATCAATTCTATGATTCACCTCATCCTTCATAGACCCATCCGCTGACAAGTCCACTCCCAAATATCTGAATACATTCACCTCCTCCATACTCTCTCCCTCCAATCTGATATCAAATCTTTCATCACTTAATCTTTTTGTTATCCTCATAACCTTACTCTTTCCTGTATTCACTTTTAATTTTCTTCTTTTGCACACCCTACCAAATTCATCCACCAATCTCTGCAACTTCTCTTCAGAATCTCCCAAGAGCACAGTGTCATCAACAAAGAGCAACTGTGACAACTCCCACTTTATGTGTGATTCTTTATCTTTTAACTCCACGCCTCTTGTCAAGACCCTCACATTTACTTCTCTCACAACCCCATCTATAAATATATTAAACAACCATGGTGACATCACACATCCCTGTCTAAGGCCTACTTTTTCTGGGAAATAATTTCCCTCTTTCCTACATACTCTAACTTGAGCCTCACTATCCTCGTAAAAACTCTTCACTGCTTTCAGTAACCTACCTCCTACACCATACACCTGCAACATCTGCCACATTGCCCCCCTATCCACCCTATCATACGCCTTTTCCAAATCCATAAATGCCACAAAGACCTCTTTAGCCTTATCTAAATACTGTTCACTTATATGTTTCACTGTAAACACCTGGTCCACACACCCCCTACCTTTCCTAAAGCCTCCTTGTTCATCTGCTATCCTATTCTCCGTCTTACTCTTAATTCTTTCAATAATAATTCTACCATACACTTTACCAGGTACACTCAACAAACTTATCCCCCTATAATTTTTGCACTCTCTTTTGACCCCTTTGCCTTTATACAAAGGAACTATGCATGCTCTCTGCCAATCCCTAGGTACCTTACCCTCTTCCATACATTTATTAAATAATTGCACCAACCACTCCAAAACTATATCCCCACCTGCTTTTAACATTTCTATCTTTATCCCATCAATCCCGGCTGCCTTACCCCCTTTCATTTTACCTACTGCCTCACGAACTTCCCCCACACTCACAACTGGCTCTTCCTCACTCCTACAAGATGTTATTCCTCCTTGCCCTATACACGAAATCGCAGCTTCCCTATCTTCATCAACATTTAACAATTCCTCAAAATATTCCCTCCATCTTCCCAATACCTCTAACTCTCCATTTAATAACTCTCCTCTCCTATTTTTAACTGACAAATCCATTTGTTTTCTAGGCTTCCTTAACTTGTTAATCTCACTCCAAAACTTTTTCTTATTTTCAACAAAATTTGTTGATAACATCTCACCCACTCTCTCATTTGCTCTCTTTTTACATTGCTTCACCACTCTCTTAACCTCTCTCTTTTTCTCCATATACTCTTCCCTCCTTGCATCACTTCTACTTTGTAAAAACTTCTCATATGCTAACTTTTTCTCCCTTACTACTCTCTTTACATCATCATTCCACCAATTGCTCCTCTTCCCTCCCGCACCCACTTTCCTGTAACCACAAACTTCTGCTGAACACTTTAACACTACATTTTTAAACCTACCCCATACCTCTTCGACCCCATTACCTATGCTCTCATTAGCCCATCTATCCTCCATAAGCTGTTTATATCTTTCCCTAATTGCCTCCTCTTTTAGTTTATAAACCTTCACCTCTCTCTTCCCTGATGCTTCTATTCTCCTTGTATCCCATCTACCTTTTACTCTCAGTGTAGCTACAACTATAAAGTGATCTGATATATCTGTGGCCCCTCTATAAACATGTACATCCTGAAGTCTACTCAACAGTCTTTTATCTACCAATACATAATCCAACAAACTACTGTCAGTTCGCCCTACATCATATCTTGTATACTTATTTATCCTCTTTTTCTTAAAATATGTATTACCTATAACTAAACCCCTTTCTATACAAAGTTCAATCAAAGGGCTCCCATTATCATTTATACACCTGGCACCCCAAACTTACCTACCACACCCTCTCTAAAAGTTTCTCCTACTTTAGCATTCAGGTCCCCTACCACAATTACTCTCTCACTTGGTTCAAAGGCTCCTATACATTCACTTAACATCTCCCAAAATCTCTCTCTCTCCTCTGCATTCCTCTCTTCTCCAGGTGCATACACGCTTATTATGACCCACTTCTCACATCCAACCTTTACTTTAATCCACTTAATTCTTGCATTTACACATTCATATTCTCTTTTCTCCTTCCATAACTGATCATTGAACATTACTGCTACCCCTTCCTTTGCTCTAACTCTCTCACATACTCCAGATTTAATCCCATTTATTTCCCCCCACCGAAACCCCCCTTCCCCCTTCAGCTTTGTTTCGCTTAGGGCCAGGACATCCAACTTCTTTTCATTCATAACATCAGCAATCATCTGTTTCTTGTCATCCGCACTACATCCACGCACATTCAAGCATCCCAGTTTTATAAAGTTTTTCTTCTTCTCTTTTTTAGTAAATGTTTACAGGAGAAGGGGTTACTAGCCCATTGCTCCCGGCATTTTAGTTGCCTCATACGACACACATGGCTTACGGAGGAAAGATTCTTTTCCACTTCCCCATGGACAATAGAAGAAATAAAGAAGAACAAGAGCTATTTAGAAAAAAGGGGAAAAACCTAGATGTATGTATATATATATGCATGTGCGTGTCTGTGAAGTGTGACCAAAGTGTAAGTAGGAGTAGCAGGATATCCCTGTTATCTTGCGTGTTTATGAGACAGAAAAAGAAACCAGCAATCCTACCATCATGCAAAACAGTTTCAGGTTTCTGTTTCACAGTGATCTGGCAGGACGGTAGTACTTCCCTGGGTGGTTGCTGTCTACCAACCTACTACCTACATTTTATATATACTCTGATAATTATACATATGTATACTTGTACCTAAATAAACTTACATACTGTGCTGGCATGCAGGTACATGTCATATTAGTAATGATAATAATCATCGAGTCTCATTTAAATGTCGTATGTTACGTTAATATACACATTTTCATTAATCCATCTATGATACTTTTTCAAAATTATATAATAGACACGATGCATAACATATAAATATGATAAATACACCCCACAGTAGAATAAATAAACATGAATGTGAGATGTGGTAGCAGACGACTTGCACATATTAGAAATAATAATAATAATAATCACCGAGTCTCATTAAATGTCGTATATTACGTTAATATACACATTTTCATTAATCCATCCATGATATTTTTTTCAAAATTATATAATAAACACGATACATAACATAAAAAGATGATAAATACACCCCACAATAGAATAAATAAACATAAATATGAGATGTGGTAGCCAGATAATTTGTACAAATGATGGTAAGAATAACATTTTCTCTAATCTAACATAAGAGAAAATGTGTTACTGGGGGTAACTGTAGAAAATTATTCATTTCGTATGTATGTATATTTATTCAGGTATACACAAATACAGTTACATAGATTATCATACATAACATCATGTGTTGAGAACCCAGGATAACCCAAAAAAGTCAAAGTGACTTATTTCCATTGCCTTCACTCAGAGCGTCATTTCTTCTCAAAATGATGTTACATGAGAATGGGAGTGTTCTTCTTTATTTATTCTACCGTATCAATGTAGAGACAACCTGTACACAATGTAACTTGTACACAAATCAGACGTGTACACTTTTTTTGTTTTCAAAACTTACGTTAGCCTGGTTTGTTTACATAACTCTGCGCCTGTCCTCTCTCATATACTCATTCTTTCTCTCTCTCATTTATTCATTTTATCTCATTTACTTACTCCTGACCCTACATTAAGACTACAAATATTTTAAGGTAAGTAATGAGTGAGCTGTATGTATATACATTTTATCGCTCTGGGATGCTTAAATATCATAGAATAGTATGTGTAGGTGGGGGTGGCCTGGCATTGTAGCCCGGCTGACTACCATACATACCACACTTGATTTTTTACAATAAGTACTACTCATCTCACCCTAGGTTAAGACTACAAATATTTTAAGGTAAGTAAAGAGTAAACTGTATATGCATTTTATCGCTCTAGGATGCTTAAATGTAATAGAATATTATGTGGCCTGGTATGGTAGCCCGGCTGACTACCATACATGCCACACTTGATTTCTTACAATAAATACTACTTGTCTCACCCTAGATTAAGACTATAAATATTTTAAGGTAAGTAATGAGTGCACTATGTGTGTATTGTACTTTTTTATTGTTCTTTGATGCCTGGTTCTATTGCTAACTTAATATATGTTAGTGTAAACTTGTTATCTAGTGTTTGTATGCATTTATTAGTGGAAAAAAAGGGTGTTCCACTTTACGGCGGTTTCCGCTTTACGGCGGTAGCCTGGAACCTAACCTGCTGTATGAGTGGGGCCCTACTGTATATGGTGATATTCAGTACTATACATGGTGATATTCAGTGCTGTACATGGTTATATTCAGTACTGTATATGGTGATACTCAGTACTGTTCATGGTGATATTGAGTACTGTACATGGTGATATGCTTTACTGTACATGGTGATGTTCGTTGCTGTACATGGTGGTATTCAGTACTGTACATGGTGGTATTCAGTACTGTACATAGTGATAGTGCCATACATGGTGATATTCAGTACCATACATGGTGATATTCAGTACCATACATGGTGATATTCAGTACCATACATGGTGATATTCAGTACCATAAATGGTGATAGTCAGTACCATACATGGTGATATTCAGTACTGTACATGGTGATATTCAGAAGTGTACATAGTGATATTCAGTACCATACATGGTGATATTCAGTACCATACATGGTGATATTCAGTACCATACATGGTGATATTCAGTACCATACATGGTGATATTCAGTACCATAAATGGTGATATTCAGTCCCATACATGGTGATATTCAGTACCGTACATGGTGATATTCAGTACTGTACATGGTGATATTCAGTACTGTACATGGTGATATTTGTTACTGTACATGGTGATATTCAGTACCATACATGGTGATATCCAGTACTGTGCATGGTGATATTCAGAACTGTACTTGGTGATATTCAGTACCATACATAGTGATAGTCAGTGCCATACATGGTGATATTCAGTACCATACATAACGATATTCAGTACCATACATGGTGATATTCAGTACCATACATGGTGATATTCAGTGCCATTCATGGTGATGTTCAGTACCATACATGGTGATATTCAGTACTGTACATGGTGATATTCAGTACTGTACATGGTGATATTCAGCACCGTAGATGGTGATATTCATTACTGTACATGGTAATATTTTGACTTCACGATGGTTCAGTACCGATATCATAAAAATCTTCGAAAGGGTCTTAGGAAGCAAGATTGCCACCCATTTAGATACCCATCAGTTACATAACCCAGGGCAGCATTGGTGTACAGCAGGTCGCTTCTGTCTGTCCCAACTACTGGATCACTTCAACAAGGTTCTGGATGCACTAGAAAACAAAAGGATTGCAGATGCAACATACACAGACTTTGGAAAAGCCTTCGACAAGTGTGACCATGGTGTAATAGTGCACAACATGCGTGCTAAAGGAATAACAGGAAAAGTCGGTAGATGGATCTATAATTTCCTGACAAATAGAACACAAAGCATAGTCAACAGAGTAAAGTCTGAGGGTCTACAGTGAAAAGCTCTGTTCCGCAAGGCATGGTACTCACTCCCATCTTGTTCCTCATCCTCATATCAGACATAGGCAGGGATATAAGCCAGAGTGCAGTGTCTTTCTTTGCAGATGACACCTGAATCTGGATGACAGTGTCTTCCATTGAAGACACTGCAAGGCTCCAGGTGGACATCAACCAAATCTTTCAATGGGCTGCCCAAAACAATACAGTGGACCCTCGTTTTTCGTAATTAATCCGTTCCAGAGAGTGTGACCATTATCGAAATTGACAATTTGCGAGTCCATTTTCCCCATAAGAAATAAGGTAAATCCAATTAATTCGTTTCAGACATCCAGAAGTATCAACAAATTTGTTTTTTTTACCTTAAAGATAGATTTACATGCACAAAAGAATGAACATTCAACAGGACAGTCACCTTTTTTAAAGGCTGTTGTTGATGAATGGAAGACAGGGAGGAGGGGAGAGGGAAGAGAGGTTATTGTTTGGAAGGGGAATCCCCCTCCATAAAAACTCGAGGTCACTTCAGAGGTCACTTTCCTAGCCTCTTCCCTAGCTTAAATATAGATTTACATGCAGAAAAGAATGCCAAATAAATGTAAAGCACTAATAAAATGTATAAATAAACATTTAACATCACACTTACCTTTATTGAAGACTTGTTGGTATATGGCAGACGGGGCAGAGGGAGGGGAGGCGAGTTTATTGTTGGAGAATATGACACTAATATAAACTCTGTGGCTTATTTATCTACCACAATTCAACTAATATGACATAATAAACAATATTAATAATAAAATAAGTCACCATGGGCCCCAAGAAAGCTTCTAATGCCAACCGTTCGAGACCAAGGATGCTAATGACTATTGAAATGAATAAAGAGATAATTGCAAAGTAAGAAAGTGGAGTGCGTGTGTCGGATCTGGTCAGGTTGTATAGTAAACCCCAATCAACCATCTCTACTATAGTGAGCAGGAAAATGGCAATCAAGGAAGCTGTTCTTGCAAAAGGTGCAACTGTGATTACAAAACAGCGACCGCAAGTGTTAGAAAATGTTGAGAGACTGTTATTGGTGTGGATAAATGAAAAACAGATAGCAGGAGATAGCATCTCCCGAGCGATCATTTGTGAAAAGGCTAGGCAGTTGCATGACAATATGGTAAAGAAATTGCCTGCAACTAGTTAGTGGTGATGTGAGTGAATTTAAGGCCAGCAAAGGTTGGTTTGAAAGATTTAAGAATCGTAGTGGCATACATAGTGTGATTAGGCATGGTGAGGCTGCCATTTCAGACCAGAAAGCGGCTGAAAAATATGTGCATGAATTCAAGGAGTTCATAGAGGCTGAAGGATTGAAACCTGAACAAGTGTTTAATTGTGACGAAAAAGGCCTGTTTTGGAAGAAATTGCCAAGCAGGATCTACATTACTCAGGAGGAAAAAGCTACCTCAAGTCCTAATGGAATGGGATTCCCCTTCTAAACATTAACAACTTTGACACTCTCCCCTCCTCCCATCCCATCAATCATAACCAGATCTTCATTAAAGGTAAGTGTCAATTATTCTATTGTTATTATTCTATTGTTATTGTTGTTATTGTAATTATTCTATTGCATTAAACTTAATATTTCATGTGGTAAAAGTTTTTTTTTTGTTTTTTCATACTTTTGGGTGTCTTGCACAGATTAATTTGATTTCCATTATTTCTTATGGGGAAAATTGATTCGCTTTCCGATAATTTTGGTTTACGATGAGCTCTCAGGATCGGATTAATATCGCGAACTGGGGATCCACTGTACTGTATAATATGTATACATGGTGGTTTACTGTATTGTAGATTTTATATCGCATACAGTATCATATGTTACTGTTATCTTTAAGTATTGTCGATACAGTAGAATGGGAGAATACCACTGGTAGTGTCATCCTGCCAGAATGTACTATGACCTATACCCTAAGTAAAGAGAAACAACTCTGGAACGTGTAATACATATCTGGATGGCTGGCTGGCCAGGTGGGTGGTTGGCTGACTGAATGTGTGTCTGTCTGTCTCTCTCTCCTCTCTCTCTCTCTCTCCTCTCCTCTCTCGTCCCTCTTTTTCTCTCTCTCTCCTCTCTCCTCTCTCTCTCTTCCCCTCTCTCTCTCATCACTCTCTCTCTCTCGTCTCCTCCCCTCTCTCTCCCCTTCTCTCTCTCTCTCTCTCCCCTCTCTCTCTCTCTCTCTGTCTCCTCTTCTCTCTTTTCTCCCTCCTCTCTCTTCCTCCTCTCTCTGTCTCTCTCTCTGTCCCCCTCCTTTCTGTCCTTCTCGTCTCTCTCTCTGTCTCCTCTCTTTCTCTTTTCCTTTTCTCTCTCTTCTCTCTCTCTGCTCTCTCCCCTTTCTCCTCTCTGTCTCTCTCTCTGTTTTCTCTTTCTGTCCTCTCTTCCTCTCTTTCTCTCTCCTCTGTCCTCTCTCTGTCTCTCTCTCCTTGTCCCCTCTCTTCTCTTCTCTTCTCCTCTTTCCTCTCTCTTCTCTCTCTCTCTCTGTCCTTCTCTTCTTTTCTCTTCTCTCTCTTCTCTCTCTCTCTCTGTCTCTCTCTCTTTCTGCTCCTCTCTCCTTCTTTCTCTTTCCCCTCTCTCCTCTCCTCATCTGTCTCTCCTCTCTCTCTTCTCCTCTTCCTTCTCTCTCTCTCTCGTCACTCTCTCTCCTCTCCCCTCTCCCCTCTCCCCTCTCTCTCCTTCTCTTTTTTCCTCTTTCT
>NW_026474612.1:0-10622 GCF_026875155.1 Cherax quadricarinatus
GCCTTAAAACTTGTCTTCCCTCCCCCCCCCCCCTCCTTCCCTTCCCTCACAAGGCTAGCAACAATGAAAGGGTAGTCTCTCTACCAACGACATCAACAAAAAACGCTCCTCCCCAACATGAAAACTAATATGATTTAACATTTGTTACTTCTAAATTTTTTTTATGTATCAGTATTTCGCTTTTGCTTTTATATCTACACATCAATATAATGATACTAGTACGCTTTGTTTTGCAGATCAGGTCTCATAACTCAGTAGGTTCATTATACTGGGTTGCAGCATTGAAGAAGTAACGTGGGTGCACTCTGAATGTTACACAAGAGGTAGGAAGTTTTAAAAAACTGCGGTTGTGTGTGACGGATGTAACGAAGGTGTAACCTTAATGTGACGTAAAGGAGAGGAAGTGATTGTTACTGTGTCTAGTATGACGGAGGTGAGGAGAAAGCCACAAATGTGTTGAAAGGGAAAACTGTTGACGAGAATAATTGCTCATTTCGTTACTCCTCCCATTTTATCTACTTCAAAACTCCCTTTTGGGGTCTGTAGTTGTATTCCCATTTAGTTTATTAGAATTGTGTTTACGCGCATATGTTCTATTTTCATTACGAGTAATCCGAATATGTCACCTCCCAGAATGTTAACTATTAGTCTCTTTATTTAAATGCTATGAACCTGGAAATAAATGGTATAAATTACCGACACAATGGAAATATAAACACATATGCAGTATAATGTGACCCTTTTATTGACTACGTTTCGCCCCACAGTGGGCTTTTTCAAGTCACAAACAGAATTTACCTGGGGAAGGAACGCGAGTATTTATAGTCAGGTTCAGAATGCTGAGGTCAGGGGAAATGCTGCTCTGTGATGTACCGAGTGGGGTTATAGAGTCTAAAAATTTGGGGTAGCTTGGAAAGGAGATTGGATAAGTTTGTGAGCAACCTTCTACAGTGTCTTATGGGGATAGCGATGAAGAAGTTTCTTGGCAAGGGGTTCAGCTATGTAAGAACCCACATTCTGGTTGAAGTTGTCGGATATAGAAATAAGTGATGATTCCAGGTTTCCCTTCGGTACTGAG
Source organism: Cherax quadricarinatus (assembly GCF_026875155.1). Lineage (NCBI taxonomy): Eukaryota > Metazoa > Arthropoda > Malacostraca > Decapoda > Parastacidae > Cherax > Cherax quadricarinatus. Next base: position 1,079 of record NW_026474612.1, read on the forward strand.
TGTTGTCTTCTGTGCGATAAGTCTTGAGTTTCGTAGTTTATCAAGGGGTTGTGTGAATTTTTTTTAATTTTTATTTAAAACTCAGGTACAAAAAATATGGGTACATAATCAATATGTAACAAGATACAGGCAGTGAACAATAATCAACTGTGACTACACAGTACTGAAGAAGCACATATATAATGACAGAACGGGCTGCTGCACTCAAATCAAACACCCTTGAAAGTACTGTGCTTCACATGAACCCTGCTTGTAGTACTGTGCTTCACATGAACACTGCTTGTAGTACTGTGCTTCACATGAAAAGGTGGCTATAATTATTATTTTTAAAATATTATATATATATATATAAAATATTTTAATATTATATATATATATATATATATATAATATATATAATTTATATAATATATATATATATATATAATATATTTTACAACCCCCCCCAGTAAAGCTACACTCCCCCCCCCATAAAAAAGTGCCACTTTCACCTTAGATACACAGTAACAAATCTCTTATACATACACATTTGTAAAAGCATTAAAAACTTCAAGACAATATATATATTAAACACAATCCAGCCAGCTAAACGGCTGACACTATAAACAAGGAATGTCTGAACCTGATGCTCACTCCACCATAGAACACAATCCACCCTACCCTCTTATACCCTTTTGGTAATAATTAATATCGTGCACGGTGGTGGGTTTAAGACACTACCGTGACACTTCAAACCCCCCCCCCCCCACATGCCTAGTAACGTGTCTCCCTTCACCACTCATAACCACCAACAGTCCTTGATAGAAATTTAGCATCTTATAATATATCACCCTAAAACACGCTACACACATAAACTGCCACAATAATAAATAAATTTACACTTTATTCCCTCCTGCAGACAGATTATTTACACTGCCGGAATAACCCATACATCACATCCTACAGAGAATGGAAAACATTAGACATCTAAAATAATATGACATGTGTATCACATGACCTGTATTGCAGAGTTTACTTAAATTTCCTACCCCCTCCCCAAGTGAAAAACTGACCAGTTTCACCTGGCTAAAACACAAGATCAAAAACTCTTTTCACTTGAACATATATTAATGAAAATGTGAAAAAAAAAAGTAACAATAAAATAAGCAAAAACACCCAGGCAAGATCTTACATTAATACAAAAACCAAAATTTTTCCCACTAGTTAAAAAACAGGTATAAAAACCTCATTATTATGACAAGTTTACATTGCTAATAATAGGTAACATGTATAATTACGGGTTTAAAATATGCTTATATACTAACTTGTTATGTACATCCTTACAAACATGAAGGAATCCTTAGATAAATTATAATCATCGGTGTTCACAATAACACCAAGACACTTTACATTGAATATCACATTAAATATCACCTCAACACCCTTTTCCTCAAAACATTCCACACACACTCAACACAACGACCTCTCAACACCCCCCCCCCTGGGAAGGCCAACCCGTTCATGGCCCCTGACCGCTTATAAAGACCATAAATCCCTCAAAAGAAAGTCCCTGTAGCCCTCCGAGAATCCCTCTCCCCACCTCACCATATATTTTCCCTGTTGCGACACTTTGTTCTATAAAAGGATGCTGCTATGGCCATCCTACGTTCCTCCGCCCCTTTGTCTCTCATTGCCCATGATAATACACAAAATAAACCATTAAGTAAGCCACTGCCCTTTGAACCTTTACCCCAACCCCACCTACATCTAAACGGGAGCCTCTCAAAACCGACAACCCTTTCCCCCACTTTACCGGTTTACTTTCCCTAACCTTTTCCCGCACAATCCCTAGCTTTCACAAAAATAAACTACATGAAAAGCTGATTCATCTACCCACAAACCTGACACAACCCCACCCCCCCTTATTCGCCTATTTCGTAAAACAACCCCAGACGGAAAATATTCCGTGAAGAAGCCTATACATTACCTCCCTCACGCGTGGCCGGATGCGTAACCCTTTTAATCGGCCCCAAATGTCTTCCCATGCGTACATCGGGTACACTCCTTCCGTTGCCACTACCACCCTAGGCCATATCTTCCTCTCCATGGATCCTACCCGCATGTTTCTCGGCTCTCTGACCATCATCAATAGACGCAACAACTCCTCACCATCTCTCAAATCTTGTCCCTTCCACCATCTCCGAAGATCTCCCTGCAGCATCCCCAACCCATGTTTCACAAATACACACTTCAACCTTCTTTCCAAATGAATTAACCCCAGCCCTCCCAAGCCCACCGGAAGTGTTACCACCTCTCTTTTCAACCAATCGCATCCCGAACCCCAGATAAAACGGAAAACTCTGCTCAACAATCTCCGGACATCCCCATACACCAAAGGGTACAAAGCTGCCACATGCCATATTTTACTGTACAAAAGAAACATTGACCACAATGACCCTCTGGTGTAGCGTACCAGTTGCACCCTGAACCCCACAAAAATTTGAACACCATTCTAAGAATACTCGTGATCGCCGTTCCTGTTAACGGCATCACAGCCGAAACAAACCAGACTTTACTATATAGTAATACATTGATGACAATTGCACGTTGCCTAAGGGTTAAATGGTGAGGTCGCAGCTTTCCCAAACCCGTCGCTGCACCTGTTCCACATCCTATTCGAATTGCTAACCCTTGCAGCACTCAGGTCAGCCTCATACAGACCCCCGCAGATTTTCAGACTCCCGGTCCTCCGCTGCACAACATCACACCCCCAATCAAATCTCTCTGTCCACTCTCCCACCCCCATGATCATTGTTTTTTTTCCAGATTACCTTCATCCAGTAGCTCTCCCAAAAGTGTGTACAACTTCCCCCAAAAGTCCTAACCGTGTCTCCTCATTTCCCCAAATAGTGGTATCATCAACAAGCCCACCAAACCAGGCCACGGCTCAGCTCACCATCCCCCCCCCCCCGTCTTTAACGATCCTCCACCATCCTATAAAAGGGATCCTGAACACATGCAAACAATATTTGTGATAAGGACATCCCTGCCGAAGACCCCCCCCCTTTTGACTCCCCCCCCCACACACCCATTGATTTGCACCCTTACCTTCGCATTTGAGTACAACGTATCCACCCACCCCACTATTTCTTCGCCAAACCCCTGTCGTAGGAGAATATCCCTCAAAGCCTTTCTTTCCACCCTATCATAAGCCCCTTGCCAATCCAACGCCACCAACGCCCCTCTTCCCCTTTCCATGTCCTCCGGGAACCCCTTGATAATTCCGTGGCCCTCGTCATTGACCTACCAGGTAAACCAAACTGAGACTCAAACACGACCCTCCCCACAACACATTTAAGCCGATTCCCAAGAATTTTCGCAAATAATTTATAATCAGCACAAAGCAACGAAATGGCTCGGGAATCCCGAAGGGTACTCTGCTGTTTACCCTTTGGGACCAACACCACCACCGCCGTTGCCTGAGATTCTCCCATCTTAACCTCCGTCTTTCATGGCATTCAATTTAAACCCTTTCTAGGAAACCCTAAAACAGACCCCATGCTGTACATAAAAAACGCTGGTAAACCATCGATCCTGGGTGCCTTTTCCCTTTCTCATGTCCATAAGGGCTCTCCATATTTCCCCCTCCTCAATGACCCCACCCAGTGCCTCCCGATCACTCCTCCCCAGTTTGCACGGCACATACTCACATACCTTCCCAAGAACCTCGCCATCCACCCCACTACTTTTCCCGTATTCCTCAAACCATCTATCTGCATATGCACTCATCCCCTTGGTGTCCCTTAATACCTGACCCTCTCTAAAACCCCCCCGGTATTGTAGTCGTTCGCTGTCGTACCTTCTGTCCTCACAGCACACAAGCTGATGGCTTGTCGCCCCAGAGTACTTCGTCCAACCCCGCCCGTACCCGTACAGCTGCAAACGTTCTTCTTGCAAATCCCGTATTCTGTCCTTCAACATGTGTATATCCTCCACCGGGTACACCCCGGCCACCGCCCCCCTCCCCCTCGTAACAATCCCGTAATCTAGATTCTAAGTAATTTGACAAACCATACCGCAATTGATTTAAAGCGTTTGGGCCCCCCCTCACATAAAATTGACGTATTCTTAACTTAGGGCCCCACTTCCACCATCCTACCACATCTTCCTCAGTCCTTCTGTCGGCACAGAGCTGTTTCCCAAAATATTGCAAACGCTTCCACTCCCTCCCTATCCCCCAAAACCATCGTGTTCAGTTTCCAATAACTTCCCTGCCTACGAGCCAAAGCATCCCATCCCACCTCCACTAATACTGCCCTATGATCGGAAGACACCATCTCAATAGTTTTAAAAACTCTACCAAAACCCTCTGAGATAAATATAACCTGTCCAAACGAGCCGCATATCCCCTTCTTATAAACGTATGTTCCACCTCCCCCAGACCTCCCCCGAAAGCATCACGTAACGAAATCTCTAAGCAGGCCCCCCAAGACTGAGGAAAAATATCCTGCTCCTCTGGGTTCCACGTCGGTCCTCTTAATTAAACCAATTCCAATCCCCCCCCCCACAATCGCCACAGACGGCAACGGGGCGTAGGGAGTACACGAGCTCCTCCCGCACAAAATCCATCTTCACTTTCACGTCACTTTCTGCGGGGCATACACACACACAAACGCCACTCTCTCCTCCCATCCACCATCCTTCACACGTAATACTCTCCCCCCCCCCCCTCTTTCCTATGCAATACAAACGGGCTCCCTCCCTGATCAACACACCCACTCCTCCTTTTAAACCTCAGACGCAACACATAAGCCTGATACCCAGGCCCCCACAATTCACGACCAAGCTTAAAATTGTGCTCCTGCACAAATGCTTTCGCAACCTTGTACCTATTCAAAAACATCCTGAAGCACTCCCGTTTAAAAACCCCTCACACAGACCATTAATATTTATTGTTACACACCTGAGGCCAGTTTAAGGTTTCCTTCCCCGCCTCATGTCAAGATTCTTCCCTTTCAGACCATTCCCCTGGACTGTGCCTTTGCCACAGACTCCCCCCTCCTTCCCAACCATCCCCCCCCTTCTGTTTGGGCCCTCTCGCAGAGTCACTCTGGGTACCATAACCCCACGTCTTTTTCCCCGGCTTTGGCCGGCGTCAGAACATCGTCCGAATCTGACGCTGCTGCCCTTTTCCTTGTAGCTCCCTCAGTTTCCATATCTGAGTCCTGGAAACCAGCACAAAGGACTTCCACCTCTACCACCCTTAATCCCCTCCATGTCCTTCCATGGCACTCGCACTGTCCACCACAGGTGCCACCTGATCCTCCCCTTCCCCCACACACCTTCTGCCCTGAAACCCAGGTTCTTGTTCGCTGTAATTCTCCACCTCCGTAGACTGCAAAAATAGCCTGTGTCACCGTCTCCAACTCCTCCTCCAAAAGCTTCACTGCTGCGCCCTCCTGCACCTCCTCACTTGACAACTGTAACTGTTGATGGGCCAGGGATCATGGATCACCCTTCTTTTCCCATTCCACAGGGAGCCAAACCTCTTCACTCCACATGCACCACGCCCTCCTCCTTGCCCCCGTTCTTCCTTTTGGCATCGGGGTGCTCAGCCAGGTGCTCCACCCTTGCCGGGCCCCGGAGCCTTTTCCGTGCTTGCACCCTTTTCCCCATATGGTCCCCTTTCGCCACAGCGGCAGCCCTCTCCTTTCCCCGCATAGCTCCATTCCGGTTCTAAAAACCCCTTCGGGGATATCGTTACGGGGATAAGGATTGCCCCAGCCCCTCTCTCTGGATAGAAAAAGAAAACCCCCAGAAATCCGGTAAGACCTTTACTCATTTGAGTTGCCCCCGAAATTTTTAAGTTTTCCCCTTAAGGTTCCAATTTCGATTCCTAACCTCATCAACCTCAAAAAGGCACGTTGCGGAGCTTAACCCACGAATAATGTCGTGATACATCAGTCAACTTGACCCCCACTGCCCGGGGTTACGTTAATGCTGACATCTTTTTGGGAACGATCAACCAAAGCCTCGTATACTTGAGCAGTTAGCACTTTCACAAAAATTCTATATACACCGTTCAGTGCCACTCCATATAAATCCTCGTCTCTGAGCCGTATGTCTCTCGTATATTTTGGGCAATAACACATCGACTGACGTAGGCGTTAAAGCCCCACTAATAAGTTCAATGCCCACAGTATTCACCCCCTGCGCACACCTGGCACCATGTTGTTGACTGAGTAGCTCGTCTGGGAAACAGTAGAGGGGTGCAAAGCACGACAAAACTCTACCTCATCCAGGCAGCGAATGGGACAACACCTCCTCGTACCACTGCTGGCAGGTTAACTGAGGAGCGTCAGGCAAGGGGGTCTACACGGCCCAAGAGCGATGCAGACAATGCGAAGGGAGGTAGTGACATTGCCGGTTTGTAGGGGAGGGTTGGTTTGTTTTGGGCTGGAAAAGCGCGTTTAAATGTGTGTTTATTAAGTGGGAAGTGATGAGTGCAGGTGATGGAGGGAGGGGGCCCGCTAGATAAGGTACAAGCTCACATGAGGAAATGGATGGAGGGGCGGAAAGAAGAATGTGAAACATTGTAAAGTGCCTTAATGTTTGCCAGGGAAACCCGGGAAAAATAAGGTGGGAACTTTGTGTAAATCGTTAGGGGGATATGTATGGCGCCAGTTGAAGGATCTACCCATTTTATGCATGGGATGTAATATGGCGAAAATTTAGTAAATTAAGGATACGACCTAGGGGGCGTGAGGTTATGTCCGTTTCCTGCATGGGATTTTGCCAAAGAGCGATGCTCCGAGATAGGAGGGTTATTGAGGGGGGGGGTGTGGCAGATTGCAGTGGGGGGAAAAGACTGCGTATCATGTCGTCTATTTTTGTGAAGGTTTGGAGTGCATCAGGGTATGGATGATAAGGTAGTGGTGAGGGTGGGGTCAAGGTGTGTCGGATTGCGAGCGTTGAGTCTTGATATGAGTGGTGTGGATGAGAGTGTGGTAAGAGGTTTAGCATATGTCAACGTGGACTACATATATGTTTTATGGGGTATGTGGGGGGAAGGTGGGTGGAGATGTGATGAAAGGATTTTGGCGGCGACGTTTTAAACGAACTTTGTGCGCAATAGAGACTTTTTGGGAAAAGGTGGGAAGAGTATTTTTCTGAGGGGTTTTGAGGACTAACAATAGGGAATTTATTGGCGTTATAAGGGCTTTAACTGCCGGGGTGAGTAGGGTGTAAAAGGGGGGGGGGGGTTCAGGGAATTTCAACGGGGTTACCTCCTTGGGAATGCAGTGATGTGTTGGTGTGATTGGAGGTACTAGTTGTGACCAATGAAGGTTGTGCAAGATAAGTTTTGCTTAGTTTCCCTTGATGGGGAAGGTGTAAGGAGCAGATTAAATAATAACATGTATTATGTATAAACCCCCTAAATTATATAACATGTATATTTCTTGGTAGCGTATTATGTTCCACTTCACTGGTATTTCAATTGAATTTGAATTTTCTTGAGAGGGTTTTCCTTTCACTATTGCCTTGAAGAACTGAGTTATTTGCCTTTTTTTTGTACGTGGTCCAAACATCAGTTTTTACGTAATTACCTATATTATTATTCTTATTAAGGTATTGTACCCTTCATGGTTGTAAATAATGTTTCCTCAAGTGACATGTGTCATAATAATCCTAAATTGAGGATAATTTATGTCATGCTTATTCAGGTTGGGGATGGGGTTAGTTTTTCAATGTGTGTGTGGAAAAGGGGGGGGGGATGATAGGTCACCTGTGTTGCAGCACAGGTTTCTTAATAAGGCATATTGTAGGGCTGGTGTATTTGTTGCGAATTGTATTATGGGTGATTGTCATTAAATTGATGCATTTTTGTGTTGAGGTGTAATTTTTTGGAGTTTTTGTTCATAGCCATTTTTGTGGCCTTTGTTATTTATAACTTTATTCCTTCTTAAATTGTGATATGTTTTAAAACTTGTGTATAGTAGACTGTCAGATGTTGCCTGGATTGTTTTTGTTTATATATTGTTTTATTGATGTTTTTTCTTGTTCATTTTTTTTATAGATGTACCTATAAATATTTGTTTCATGTATCTCCAACATGTTTGGTTTAAGTGATTGGGTGAGGGATCAGAGGGGGGGGGGGGTTGTACCCACACGGATTGTAAGTGGGGGTGTGTAATGTTAGCTGTAGGTAGGATTGTTTAATGTTATAGCCCTAAAATGTGTTTTATTATTATATTTTTGTAATATCATGTTTTAAATAAAATATAAAAAAAAAATTCCAGATTAGACTCTTGACTTTTCGACATTTGGATTAAAAACCCGGAATTGATCGGGATTATGAATCTCTTGGAGATCTCGTGGGTATCTACTAGTTCCTGTTGGCTCTTCCTTACAACTTTCGAACTTTCTTTAGATAACCTAACTTAAAACAGCCGATAAAGTTGCCAAAGCCTCTGATATCTATGCAGAGACTCATAATTCTTAGACCCAAAGCGATCGAACCCTAAGATCAATGGTTCAAAAGAACCCAAGGAAAATAAGCCACTTGTGGAAAACAAATCAACCAGCCTTTATATCTACATGTCCTTTATGTGGCCTTAAAGGACATAAACTTCCCGATTTCCCCTCTAAAATTGTACAAAAAGCTGGTAGATTTATGGAATGTGATGAAAAGGCATCTTTCTGCTCTTGAACAGTCAGTGTGATGAATGTTTCCACTAGTTGTAAGTATATAGTATTATCTAACAAATTATTCCTGTGAGGGAAAATTTCAATAGATAGGAGTAGCGAGGGAGTATATAGTAACAATAGTTTCATTGCCGGCTACTTGTTAAGGTAGGGTCAGTCAAGCTCCCCCTATCCCTTCCCCTCCTTCTTCCCCCCCCCCGAAAGGTGACGTGTGGGGCTCCAGTCCAAACAGTAATCACTAGACTCACAGCTCCCAGCACTACTGTAAGTACATGCCTGCTTTGTATTCTAGTGGATTTATTGGTTGAAAGTTTCACTTTTGACCAATAATAAACTTAGTCCTCTCAGTCTTGCTCTAGGTTGACTGTTGTAATAATCACCACATCTTTTAGTTATTGTACTTATCATGGAGAGATATTTTTTAAGCAGTGTGTAGCCTGTCTATCTTTTCAGCTTGTATGTCAATCAACGAGAAGAACCGATGGAGATGGACTAACGTCCTGAGACTTCCCCTTTTTGGATTTAATTACCTTTGCACCTGTATGAAATTGCAGGACGTAACCCCTCATCATTGAAGCGGTAAAGAACCTGCTTTCCTGTCATCGGGATAGAATACTCAAGGCTATACTGTGAAGAACTAGCCAGTGGGTTGTAACAAACACCTGCGACCCCCCCCCCATCATCAGCAACGGCTACGATTTCAAAAAAACAGTGTCACCAACACCAGACACCCCTATATATATATTAGCGTTGAATTCAGTTATTTATATTTTTCATTTTTCATTTTCTTTAATGTAGGATTAATATTTCATATTTAAGTGTTTTAAATTTAAAATTTTTATATAAAAAAGGTTTTTGT
>NW_026474613.1:0-10968 GCF_026875155.1 Cherax quadricarinatus
TTTAGTTTTCCCCCATTTGTGAAAATATTAACGACAAAAATACATCGTTTGTGAGTTTACATTTTTACCTGTTCAGTATCAAAATTTTGGGGGCCCAGCCCCCGGACCATTATGTACCTCTTAATTTTTTGACTACCGCCCACAGGGGGGTGTGGGTGCATAAAAAAACATTTTAAAACAAACTGCCCACCAAAAAGGCGGGGAAGAAGAGGGGTGAACTGCACCATTGGAGGGTATAGGTACTTTTTTCCCCCCGGAAAAGGGACGGACGGGGGGGGACCCCATGGGCCAGCGGTAGTACGGACATCCAGTGTGTCAAAGGGAGTTAAGGAAACCCATCAGGTGAGTGCCCCCTGGCAAAGAACGTAATGCCATTATTACAAACCGGGACAACTGGATTATTATTATTATATCAAAAAGAAGCGCAACCCAAAGGGGATTTAAACGCGAGGACAACTGGAGATTCCTTCCTTCCTTGATAAAAATCAAATTACAACCATTCCTCAGTTAAGTAATCGTCGTTAGGTACCCAAAAACTTTTTTTAAATCGTTCAATGAAAAAAAAATCCTCTTTCGGAAAAGGAATTTTGGGGAAAAAGTTTAATTTTTAAGGGGAGTTGGGCCTATTGGCTTATTGGGAGGGGTTTTTTATATAAAAGGTTTTCAGTTATTGGGAAACCACCCGGGTTTTGATGCGGAGAAAAAACCAGGGTGGTACCCATAGGGGGGATGACAGACGTGGAGAACTGAAATTTTTTTCATCTTCTTGTGCATCACAAGAAAACTGAAACAGTCAAAAAGTCTGAGGGACTTAATTGCTGGGCTGTGTGTTCAGCATCACCTACTAAAAGATTTTATTTTTGTTTTTTATTTAATTATTATTAAATCAAGCGCAAAAACCCTTTAAGGTTTTATCTTCATTTTAAAATTATTATTGTTTCTTTTTTTCCCCTGTGCCCCAAAAAAATTAAAATTTTAAGGGGCGTATTGAGTTCCGCTTCTGGGTTCTTGAGAATATTGAGTGCAGTCCGAATCTTGCAAGACTATTAAACTAATCTTAAAAAAATGCTTTTTCTTATGGGGTTTTGAACCCTTTTTGGGTTTAAAAATGGCTTCCGTTTTTCCCTTCCCATCAGTGATTTTCTTAAAGTTTTGGAGTGACTGACAAAACATTTTGGAATTTATCATTAAAGCTTTATCCCATTGATCTCAAGTTTTTTTTTTTTGTGGGAATATGGGGTTTATTTTTCCCGCTCTGGGGGTCTTAAGGATTGATTTCGGTTTTGGTTCTCTTCGAATAGGAAATAAATGTTTTCTGAGGGGGTTGATCTGAAGTTTTTTCTCTTACCGAAGATTTTAAATACAACTTTTTCTTTCAAGTTTTGGTATGCTAAAACCGACAAAAATTTTGGAATGAGACATTATGCACAATCAAAAAAACTGAAAAATTTTTTCCACTAGTGACGAAAAAACCCAAGATGTTTCGCCCCGGGGCGAGAACTTCGGTTTTTTATTGTGAATAGTGTTTTATCCCAAATACTGGGCTTGTCAATGTGCTGAGGTAGAGGGGGCTGGGGTTACAGATAGGGTTACCCCTCAACCACTCAGCGACAAAACATCGTTATGTAGTGGTCCGAGTTAGGCCCCTGTAAAAGATTTATTTTAATCCCGCTCAAATTTTCGATTAATTTTCCAATATGAAACAACCCTTGGTTTTTGGTTTGTAATCCGAGCCACACCAATCCCCAAGCATTGCAATCGGGGGACATTCAGTAAAAGATGAAAGCTGCAGTGAAAAAAGTTGATGGGCATGTTTATAAACTTTGAAAGGGTGTGAGTAAAGAAGAAGTTCTTTAATTAAAAAAATCATTCATTTTAGTCACAGTTTCAGGCACGTCTTGCTACTTGTATTCACTTGGGAAAACACTACACATGCATGTAAAGCTATATATACACCCCCTTGAGTTTTCCCCCCTTTTCCTACTCCTTTTGTTTTTTTCCTCTCATTCCAGGGGGGAAGTGGAAAAAACCCTTTCCCTCCGTAAGTCATCGTGTCGTAAAGGCGACTAAAATCCCGGGGAGAAGGGGGTAGAAACCCTTTTTCTGTATAATTACTAAATTAAAAAATGAAACTTTTTTTTTTTTTTCTTTTTGGGTCACCCTGCCTGGGTGGGTGCTCCTGGCTCTTTAAAATATATATAAAAAACAAGGCTAAAACCCAAAAGGTCGTATGTTGTAAAAATGGGGAAATAAAAGCCTGACACCAGCTGGCAATCTGGGTTATGCAGCCTGCCAGAAATTTGGCCCAATGAGTGCTCTTTCCTGTTAAATAGAGAATTCGAAATTTAAACAGTATCCAAAGATTTTTTAATTTATCCTTTAATGGTCTGCAACTGCTGAAAGCAAGGCGCTGTGCCCCAAAGTCTGGGTAAGGAAGTCTTGTATCACCCATCGTTTTTTAAACAAAAATTTAGTGGAGAAATTATTTCTAAAAACTGAACCTTGCTGCTTTTTCTTGCTTCTTCCTTACCAGAACACTCGCAGCAAGCCGAGTGTTTCAGAAGTTCGTCACACACTTGAACCCCTTGGGAGGAATAGAAGAAAGGAGAAGCCTAGCCCAAACCCGCCGCCCCGGTGCCCACGGATTAAGGAGTCATGTGAGCTGACTCCCGGGGGCGCCTTTTTTTGTTTTTTTTCCTGTTTTCTGTACTTTCTTAAAAATTCATTATCGTTTTCGACGCTTTAGTTTGTTCCTCAGGGGGAAACCTTTACTTTTCAATATCAAAAAAAAGAGATCGAATGGGTGGAGAAAATACAAATAACCCGCTTTTGGTCCCGGATTTTACCTGGGGGGAGTTCCGGGGGTCAACCCCCCCGGGGCCCGGTCTGGGGCCCAGGCTGTTGGGCTGCAGCAATCCATTTTCGAACCACAGCCCGGCTGGTCAGGTACCCACTTTTGGTGAAATCCCGTGCGCTTGGAAGACAGTCAGGGGTCTATTGGGAAACCCCTATGTATGGGGAGGGAAAAGAAAAGTCCCAAAACTAAAAAGACGTTTTTTTGGGATGACTTGGGCCCTTAACTTTTGGGCAAAAAAAACAGAGAAAGTATGGGAAGACCCTTGTGGGGGTGATCGGGGAAATTGGGGAAGGGAAGAATAAACTGGCGGAGGAAAAGGCTGTGAGTGAGAGGGGTTAAAGGGCTTAACCCCGTTGCTAGGTCGAAAGTGGTCAGGAGGCCGGAGACTGAACTTTTTCGAGGATGATGCAGGTGTGTGGGGAGGGGCCCCGCCAACACGCAGTGGTAAGGGCTTAGGGGGAGAAAAAAAAGGGGGTTTTCAAGGTCATTTTTTTTTTTTCTAACCCCCCATGGATGTTCTGGTTCTTTCGATCCCAAATGTACCGCAATGGTCTTAGGTTTCATTTTCCCAATGAGAGTTATTTGTGTATTTGTCCTTCCAGGAAAGGCATAAAACACAAAGTTTCCCCAAAATATTATTGTCCATCAGGTTACAAGATACTCAGAGTCGCACCACCTGTCACCATTCTCTCAGGTAAACCATACCCCCGGCCGGGATTGAACCCGCGGGTTCAATCCCGGCCGGGGGTATGGTTTATTTGCAATCGTGTCATTACGATTTCTTAAGTCATTCTCTCAGGTCACACACACACACACGAATCACAATACCTGGTAACACGCTCAATCACAGGTTGCACTATGCAAGGTAAGAGACCCACCAATACTAGGAGTAACAGTAGTATGGGAACAAGGACATACAGGGTGGCAGGATTACTACAAAGAAACACTACATCTTACTACCCATGACATTCGTGCGGGCAGCTTGGGGGGGGGATACTGTAATACTGCAGGCACCACTGCGTTTGAGGGGGTTGGGGTTCCAGCTCCTGGGCCTTTAGTAATGTGACTATACCAATTAGCATTTCATATACAGATGGGTAATTTCCCCTTCTCCCGGCACAAATTACTTATAAAACGTAAATAGTCACGATAACAATCAGAAAACATCGTTTCATGAGGATGTAAATGTTAAACGTTAAGAACAGGTAAGATAAGAGATAAGATTTCGTTCGGATTTTTAACCCCGGAGGGTTAGCCACCCAGGATAACCCAAGAAAGTCAGTGCGTCATCGAGGATTGTCTAACTTATTTCCATTGGGGTCCTTAATCTTGTCCCCCAGGATGCGACCCACACCAGTCGACTAACACCAGGTACCTATTTGCTGCTAGGTGAACAGGACAACAGGTGTAAGGAAACGTGTCGAAATGTTTCCACCCGCCGGGAATCGAACCCGGGCCCTCCGTGTGAAGCGGGAGCTTTAGCCACCAGCCAGCCAGAGGCCTCAAGTTATCTCGATTCTCCAGACAAAAATGAAGTGAAAAGAAAAGATAAAAAAGAGAAAAAGAATGAAAAGATAAAAAAGATAAAAAAGAAAGGAAAATGAAAACAAAAAGAAAAGAAATAAGACAAAGCAGAAGCTCAGACAACCATTACAGGTATCCCCTGAAGGGGAATAACTAATGCAAATTTTAATGCTTATGTTACCCTATGACTCTGCATGAAAATCCTGAATAGGTATCCTCAAGGACATACCTACAGATGGATACTCCTCCTGTTTGTTTCCGAACAGTAACCTAAGGTCTCCAGGGGATACCTACAGAGACTATCCTACTTAAATGCTACTTTTGTGGCTCAGTTTCCGAGAAATAACTGGAGACTTCTTAGGATCGACCTCAAACTTTTAACACTGCATGTTCAACTGCCTTCCAGCATACATAAGAGGGATTACCAATAGACCCTGGCTGTCTTCAAGAAGGCGCTGGACAGGCACTAAGTCAATACCAGACCAGCCGGGCTGTGGTTCGTACGTTGGTTTACGTGCCGCCAGCAGTAACAGCCTGGTTGATCAGGCCGTGATCCAATGTGAGGCCTGGTCACAGACCGGGCCGCGGAGCGATGTTCCCCGAAACCCTCTCCAGGTATACTCCAGGTATGTACTTTTCATATATTGATCCCTTAAGTGCCCTTCCTCTTTTGATTTACCTACAAATACCTCTCTTTTTGACCTATGAAATTGTTTAATTTTATTGTTATATCCTTTTAGGATTCCTTTTCATTTAATCTTTTTCACTTATCTTATTCTCTGTATTTTAGTTAAAAGTTTATGATTAGTACTGGCCATTTGCCAAAGAATTTCCATAATCAGTGTTTTGGTGGTATACTCGTTCTTCTGGTGTGGTTTAAGAATTAGCAGGTCTTAACTAAATTTACTGAACCTGTTCTCAAAACTAAAAAAAAAAAAAAATGATAACCGTGCCCTTGTCATAGAGCTGCCCCCGCCATGGGCTATAAAACGGCATAGCAAACCGTACAAACTCCGACATTCCTTTGGGAGCCACTGCCGGGCACCCCAAGAAGACCCGGCCAGAAACCCGTCTTGGCGAACCTTCCTGAACTTGAACCTTGTATTGTCTGTAATAACTTGACAATGCTCTTGGAGAGCGAACGTTGTCGTAATAAAATGTTCACATTAGTTGTGTATGCGTTCTTTTACTTATATTTAATGTTAAGAATACACTTTTATGGTAGCAATTTTTGGGGGTTAAAAGCATTAAGTAACCACATGACTAGCGTTTCGTAAATTATACAGGATAATTTAATATATTACCTTAGTAACTGCGCCACAAGGTCTGCACAACAGACCTTGGGGTAAGAGTTCATATTATATTGTGAATACAACACTGCGAGTGGTCTGCAGAGCAGGATAACAAAGCCTTCCTTATTACACATCATTTTTTTTAGCAAGGTGAAGTGCTACACCAGTGGTGGTTAATACTGCGTCTGGGGAATGAGAGGAAAACAGGTTTTATTCAAGGAAGGTCGGGTAGTTCCAAATTTCGGAACTCGAGCCATTCACCAGCATCAAGGAGAGACCTTATTTTACAAATTTAGTGAAGCTGACTACTACTCCCGTTGGTCTGTTTCCGAGCAATAACTTATTCTCCAGGGTAAACCTACTATACGGCTTGTAGCCATTTATATCATACAAAATAAAACTCAATAACACTAATGTTTCCTCACACCAACAACTGATTATAGTCCACTCACCGTATCGATGAAGTCGATGAACTTGGAGATGTAGTACCAGTAAGCAATGTTTAACATCTGTTGAGAGATGGTAGTAATGAGTGATGATACACTACAGGGTGAGAGATAGTAGTAATGAGTGATGATACACTACAGGGTGAGAGATAGTAGTAATGAGTGATGATACACTACAGGGTGAGAGATGGTATAATGAGTGTATGATACACTACAGGGTGAGAGATGGTAGTAATGAGTGATGATACACTACAGGGTGAGAGATAGTAGTAATGAGTGATGATACACTACAGGGTGAGAGATGGTAGTAATGAGTGATGATACACTACAGGGTGAGAGATGGTAGTAGTGAGTGATGATACACTACAGGGTGAGAGATGGTAGTAATGGGTGATGATTCACATGGTGAGAGAATGTAGTCATGAGTGATGATACACCACATGGTGAGAAATAGTAATGAGTGATGATACACATGGTGAGAGACTGTAGTCATGAGTGATGATTCACATGCTGAAAGAGTAATTTACAATTATAATCATACGGGAGCGCTAAACCCATAGGTAAGAGATTGTAAACACTGAAAGCATACCAAAGAAATTACTGTAAGAAACTATCTTTAAATTTAACTCGTCTGTTTCTCCTACCAAAACTGCGTTGCATATTTTGCCAGTTCACCAACAGCTGAGGCTTCAGGCGAATACATCTGCAGTGTCTTAGAATAAGTACAGATCCACTAAGGATAAGGAAAGTTTTCATGGGTTGGCCATGGAAGACTCACTTTACATATATTATTAAAATGCTTTTGCGGAGAAGAAAGAAAATCTTTTATCAGTCAAAAATAATATTAAAATTGTCTAAGTTTTATTTGGTGTCTTTAGTTGTCATGAATAATTTTTTTTATGGTTAGGGAACCTCAAGTCATCAGGGTCAGGGCCTCTATAGATCTGAGGACCTGATCATCTTCAGTCAAAAGAGGGCAGGATAGGTCCAAAGCCCTTCACCCGGCATCAAGGCCCCTTTGGGGGATCTGGATAAATATATTGGTAAAAAAGGGGTGGATTGATTAGTACTCGAGGTACTGAAGAAAAAATTTTTGAATGCTTGGGGAAAAGGTTGGACAAATAGGTGGGTATGAATGGATGGTTTTGAGAAGGTCGTGCCATATATGGGCTAGTAGGCCTATTGTAATGTTCCTTCATTCTTATATAGTCTTAGGACGAATCAGAGAGTAAGGGAGACTCACCCTAATGGCTTGTGGGTTGTCAGAGAAGTCGCGGGTCTGACACACCAACTTGTAGCTGCCGAACCATCCCCCATCCCGCCCTGTGAAGAGCACCCAGATATAAAAATGCGAAAGTTACGAGCGTGTTGCCTGACTCAGACAACATTACTTAAACCAAAGACAGTGATTTATTGACTAGTTATACTGACATTGTTACATTTAGCAAAGTATTGTTAAGGATAATAATAGGTAAATGTGAGTTTAGCGCATTTCTGCAATCATAAGAAGGAAGAAGAAAGAAGAAGGCTGTATTAAAAATATTAGCTAAACTTAGATACTTAAGGAAAACTTGGACGAGTCAATCTGAATAACAGCCTCAGGCTCCAATTAGAACTAAGAGGGAAAAAAATATCTCCATCTAAGAGTACAGGAATAGCAAAGATGCTACCTCGATTATTTTTAAAAATTTCACAGAGAAAGTTTAAGCTCGTAAGACATGCAGCGCCTGAGTAATGAAACGTAAACGGGTTTGATACAAGATAGGAATGAGAAATTTCTTGGTTCAAGAACTCTTCTCCAGAGTCAAGGTGAGGAAGGATCATTAGTCTCAAAACCCTTCATGAGAAGATCCATGAGGATGGTGAAGAGATCTTCATCCAATTAATTTGAGCTATTCTCCTCTTCAGGTCAGACCAGATTATTACACCAGGCGCTTTATGGCCCCACTGGAAATAACTCTTCCATCTACTGAAGAGGACCCTAAAAAGGGGGTCGAAATATACGAATCAATTAATCTCCCGAGTCTCTGTCTCCATGTGGGTTATTATAGAGTATTATAATAAAGAGTTACAATAAGTCATCCTTATGGTTCATGTTTTTTTTTTGGGGGGGGGGCGAATATGTATAACTTACCTCATAGAAAATCCACGCAGAAAACACGACTTGGAAGGCATTGTAGGAAATCATTATGGGTTTGAGTCCCTTGACAGGTTGTCTGTTGCTCATGTAGAGTGGTCCCCACCACGTTACAATGGCGATGTAGATGAGGGAGACGACGAGGCCGGGAAGGGAAGACTTCATGAGGAGCCAGGAGTCCTGTCGAGAGTCAGGAGGCAGCTGGCTGGCCACCGTCAGGTCTCCGTACACGTAACTGAAGATAGTGATCCATGCTGCCCATTTTCCCTTGGACTTCAGCTCTTTCAGAGAAACTATTAAAAAAAGAGCGAAGAGCATTAGATTTTAGACACTGATATACGTTTTCTAAACTGCTTAAGTAACACAGCCTTAATTAAGGCTATTAGACTAGTTTATATTTTGACTCAAGAAATCGTAATGACACGATTGTAAACAAACCATACCCCCGGCCAGGATTGAACCCGCGGTCATAGAGTCTCAAAACTCCAGCCCGTCGCGTTAGCCACTAGACCAGCTAGCCACAATAAGATTAATCCAACTAGGTATATTTCTACACCATAGGAAGGTTAGCACAGGCACCTCTGTGACCACAAATGGTGTAGAAATATACCTAGGGTTTATATTTTATTAATATAATCAAGGAGGAAGCGCTAAACCCGGAGGATTATACAGCGCCTAGGGGGGGGGGATGTGGAAGGCATTCAGGCTTAATTCGGGGAACTGGAGCACGGATCCAATTCCCTAAATCAAGAGCCCCTCACCAACATCAAAGAACCTTCCTTGAGGGGAGACTAATTTATACTTCCTGATGTGAAGCCAAAGTGGCCAGGCTATGCTAAAACTACATTATATAGTAATGTTTGGTTTCTATTTTACAGAATGGGCATAAATGCGGTTTTTTTTTTTTTTACAAAAATCAAATTTACAGGCTAAGAACTATTATCTTATCCGAGCTTATTTCAAAGCCCAGCTGTGTCTAAGGTATACTACCACCCCCAGGATGCGACCAACAACAGTCGACTAATACCCAAGTACCTACTTAATGTTAGGTGAAGAGGGACAGCAGGTGTAAGGAAGCATACCCAACGTTTCCATCTATGCCTGGGATCGAACCACTGACACTCAGTGTGTGAGGTGAGTGCGCTGCCAACCGAGCCACACACAAAAATAGGAGAAAACCCTATATCAATAATATTTCCTTCTAAGCTGCTAAAAGAACCATGAGTTTTATGACTCACTTGCCACGGGTTCGAGACCCACCCGCTCGATATGTCTCCAAAGGCTTCATCAATCCAGTAAAGATAGACCACTAAAAGCAGTAATATAGAACAAAATCAGTTGATGTGGGAGTTGATGGCACTGATGTCCCTTAATGACAATGTCATGATGATTCAACATTAATGTACCAATATGTTGTAAAGGTTGAAACCGAGTTTTTGCAGATGTATTTTAAGAAATAACAGTAGATTCCAGATGATTATTAAATGAATAAAAGACTGATTTTCAGAACTGACAATACTTCGACTCTGCGCATTTTATAGCAATGGTATACAATACCGATTAGATAACAAACTAGACATGTGCAACATCTGAGTATCTTGTAGAAGTTTGGCCATCCAGTGTCTGAGGGACTGACTACCTCATCTTCCACTGTCTGCTGCATATACTTCTAATGTTCATATTATGCCCGTGGATTGTACGATAAAACCACTGGATGGCGAAAAGTCTGCAAGTAAAAATACCAGAATGTGGCACATGTATCTAATTCATCAGCTTGTTAAATAGTATGTTAATTCCGTGAAGGACCTTGAGAAGGATGTATCCATCATGATAACCACTGTTGACAGGAAGAGTCATCTTGAGCGTCTAAGATTACAACACTAATTCCTCTCAACTATCAGAGTACCTAAAAGCTTCTAAGCATCACCAATGGGTTACACTCGTCAAAAAATTTCTTTCTAAAATGAGTCTAATTCTCAAATGTACAGAACATGGCGAGAATACTCCTTCACCTCATTCCAAGCAATTTTAGACCAGCGTGCAGGTATGGGCTCCCAAAGACCCATCAATGCTGTATAGCCCTTGTGGCTTAGCGCTTCTTTTGATAATTAATAATAATAATAATAATAATAATAATAATAATAATAATAATAATAATAATAATAATAAAAATTAAACTCAAGTTCCATTAATGCTGGAGATAAATACCTACACGATTGAAAAAATACTCAAATTCAGTATATATGGTCTTCTATTGACTACATTTCGCCCACACAGTGGGATTTGCCAAGTCAAAAACAGAGCTACCTGAGCAGAGAGTATATGAGCATATGTAACAGGCATAAGGGCGTGGAGAGTCAGGTGGAGAATGTTTGAGAAGGTTGGATTGGAGACAGACCTGCACGGATGAATAGGTGGGTTTGTTGCTATGTAGGATAACGATGAAGGAGTTTCCTGGCGAGTGTTTCAGCTATGTTGTAAAAGTTACTGTCCTTTTGAAATTATACAGGCGAGTCATGATTTCAAGATCCTGCAACACCGAGTGTCCTCTTCGGCGAAACGTAGTCAATAAAGGCTCGCATTATACTGTATTCGTATATTTTTCCAAAGTTTATTACTTTTGGCATTAATAGAGCTCAGACAGCACATACTCAGCAAAGTTTTTTGCAAAGTACATCAAACCTTATAGGATCTCATAATGCGCACTTTAAA